>WURV02173558.1:0-14043 GCA_011762755.2 Epimenia babai | reverse complement strand
GCCTGTTGATACAGTGAGTGTTGTATAAATCATATGGCTACTGGTGATGTGGGGCCTGTTGATACAGTGAGTGTTGTATAAATCATATGGCTACTGGTGATGTGGGGCCTGTTGATACAGTGAGTGTTGTGTAAATCATATGGCTACTGGTGATGTGGGGCCTGTAGTTCTGGCGATAATGAATGCTTCTGGGCAGCTGGCCAGTTCTACAGCCTAATGACTATCAAGGTGTCGCTGATATGACCTTAGTGTGATCTAATGCTTTCCCGTAGGTGTAAACATGTAGATATGATATATTGAGTGTCACGTGTTGTATGGTGTAAATTGTATAACCAGAGTATTCCTGGAATTCGCGTTCAATTATCAAGCCACTAAACAGATTGCGTAGTGGTTGGATCATCGGACTTGGATCCAGAGGATCCTCGATCGATTCCTGCTACAGCGAGTAAACTACCCGTGGCCATTTTTGAGTCAAAATCCTTCTTAACCCTTACCACACCGATGTCTGTACGTCACATTACTATTGCAGTACAATTCTGTGACAACAGAGTGCTAAGGGTTAAACCCAATATGCTGATGGGAGGCCTGGTAGCCCTGGTCAGTGTGGTGATTTAAGGACTTCTTCCCTCCGACGTGGCTGTGTTTAGCATGCTCTCTAGATATCTTCAGTGTGGTGATTTAATGACTTCTTCCCCCTGACGTGGCTGTGTTTAGCATGCTCTCTAGATATCTTCAGTGTGGTGATTTAAGGACTTCTTCCCCCTGACGTGGCTGTGTTTAGCATGCTCTCTAGATATCTTCAGTGTGGTGATTTAAGGACTTCTTCTCTCTGACGTGGCTGTGTTTAGCATGCTCTCTAGATATCTTCAGTGCTACTCTGCTATGTTATTGTAAAAATTAAACTATCCCAAACTTGACAGAGTCTGCTACCCATGCAGGATGTCTGTGAGTTTGAAACCAATGGGATGAATGGACTGAGGTGAACGCCTCAGACTTGGTGGTTTTTCACAAGTGATTTCCTCACCCCTGATAACTAAGGTGGATCCGTTTGGTGCATTGTTAATGGATACAGAAACCAATTTATGGATGCATTGACGAATAGCAAAGTAGACTTCTTAGTAATGCTAATGTAAAACGTATGTTCATCTGAATTTAGCAAAAAATACGTCGACATTGGGCAATAGGCTCAGTGATCTCAGGAAATCAGGCAAACATCGCAAAATAAGTATAAGGGTGGGTAGCCGTGCTAGTCTAATTGATAGAAACATAAAAGATAAAGGGCAACAGCTTGTATATAGACTAACTGGTTGGGTTGATGCATTTATGCTTTTGCATAAACACTATGCCTTTTCAAAGGTTTTAGAAAATAACCAGTAACATGTTACATCTACAACAGTGATATTTGTATGCGAATACTGTTTACATATCTAACAATGGCAACTTTTACTGAACATGTATTCCATCTTTACTGGCGTCCATCAGTTTTCATTGTTAGCCTGCGGTGGATATGCATACGACTGCGGGCAAAAATGCGCAAACCTTGTGATGTAATGCATAACAGTGTGCGAGGTTAATGCGAGGTTAATGCGAGGTTAATGCTAGGTTCTGTATTTCATCTGTATTTCCATTACCCTAACTGCATTACCTCGAGTTTTTAGTTTCACCCGAGTAACCAAAAGTGCTTAAGACTGTGTCGATTATCTCTTCAGGGGAACATTGATGTCTTGGGACAATCAACGCATAGATTGAGAGACTGATCTTCAACAACTACGGCAGTAAATTAATCCAGTAGATGACACCCGATGTAATTTACAGTAATACGACTTCAGAATCATCTCTCTCGGATAATTTAAGAATGAGTCTATAGGCTAGGTTTTACAGAACGTCCCGAAGAATGCAATTTTTTGGACTACCTGCTACAAACTTAAAATGTAAAATGGAAACATTCCTTTAAGGTGTAGGTATTTGATAACCGCACGACATTCAGTTTTATCCATATTTGACAATTTCACTGAGTGTATCTGAACAAGGAGCTTGTATCCGATGCCAGATCCACAACTAAATGACTTTTAAGTTCCCTTTGATCATCTGATAGATGGGTCTTGTCAATAGGTAAGTTTGGTTCACATGCCATAAGTCCTTCATGGTTAGGCCAGAAACTTATGGGACACCCCTCGTAAGCTCCAGTAAGCTAATAAAAATCACAATCTCTAAGATACAAGGTTAAAACGTTAGGACAACAGTTCTTTTGGTGGAATAAGAGATTTTTTACAAGATAGAAATGAGAGTAACGAAAATCCTAACTTATTTGCTGAAAGAGATTTTAAATAAGTATGTTCTGGTATTCAGCCATCCATAGAAGATGACCGAGAAGTTCCTTATCACCACCTGTAAGGTCTCTGGTGAAATGTTAGTAATAAAGAAGATCTAAATAGAAGGATAGGCATAATCGAAGCTGGCATGTCCCAACGACATGTGGCTCAGGAGTTGGGTGTGTCACAAAGAGTCATCTCTCATGTTTGGAATCGCTATCAGGCTCCTGGTACAGTCAATAGACGACATGGTAGGGACGCCGCACAGTTACAACCCGTGCACATGACCGGTACATCACCCTCTCTGCTCTAAGAACTAATACATCCACAGCTACAACCTTGCGGAGAAACCCAAGAGATGCAGCAGGAGTTCGTTTATCCACTCAAACAATCAGGAATAAGCTCCATGAATCAGGATTGAGGGCTCGCCGACCAGCTACAGGCATTGCACTCACTCCAACATCGATATAACTGGTGTCAAGAATATGTCACTTGGACCCAAGCCACGTGGAGTACTGTACTATTCACAGATGAATCCAGGTTCTGTCAAGACTTCACTGATGGCCGTGTTCGAGTGTGGAGAAGGCCGAATGAGCGTTATTCCTACGACACAGTTGTTGAACATGCCTGATATAACGGCGGCAGTGTTATGGTCCGGGTGGCATCACTACCACACGTCGTATGGCCTTCATGCCATTGAATATGGCACTCTAACTGGTGTCAGATACCGCGATGAAATCCTCGATGTGTTTGTGAGGCCATTGGCTGTTCATAATGGTCCAGTTCTGATACATAGCAATGCCCGTCATCGTGAAAGAGTACCTTTGGGATGAAGGAATCAACAGAATAGACCGGCCAGCTCGCTCACCTGATCTCAATCCCACTAAGCATGCATGGGACATGCTGCAGACTGCTATCTCTGCCCACAATCATCAACCTGGCACACTGCAATAGCTCGGGGATGCGGTATTGGACTCATGGACAATATCCCACAACAGAACCTGCGTCACCTAGTTGAAAGCATGCGCAGATGTCAATCAGTAATTGACAGTAGAGGTCACACACGCTACTAATCCGTGTTTAGTGAAAAAAACACGTTTCTTTGTTTTCACAAATTTTCTGAATTTCAAAACCGCGTGCATGTCCGTTCACAGGTATATGAACCTGAGCAAAATGTTTTCTCAGACTAAAGCCGATCATAATCCTGCCACCGTGCATCATGCGCCTGATCTCTGTGCGCCTGGCCACAACCACAATTAGAATCTTTTAATATTACCTGATACTTCTGTATCAATCCCGCCACCTTCTTAGTGACAGCAGAAGCTTCAGTCACTCGGCACTACACCCTACATTGGCCAATGCATCCAAATCAGAAAATAACACTTGTTGAACCACATACAGAGGGCATTCTACGATGTGGTGAGGACCGAGAGTCAGGTGCAGCTAGGGTTGCCACCTAGATGATAAAACTGGTGGCTGGTTGGCCGCACCCATGGCACAATTTTGTTTGTAGTGTGTTGGCACCTTGTTTGCCGTAACAGTGATATCTGGGCACATGCTTCTCTGGCATAAAGGAACACCGATGTTGTGCCATAGCTGATGACCGTTTTCTAGCAGTTGGTTGACTGTTCGAGCATTTGATGAAGCTGGGAATGGTCTAAGGTCCGTATACACTCAGTCTATATCTAACGTGACTGACATTATCACTACTATCACATACGATGCTGCACCGATGCATATTCCACTTGAGGATGATTAGATGAAGTATATAGTGTCCCGAGCGCCTCTCTGTTAAATGTGAACTTTTCTTGATGCATGCATCCTCGCAGCCGTGATATTGATGACAATAAATCATTTATGTGTGGAGTTGATTGCACTTCTGCGGATAAAGTTACCCTCAAGTGTATGTGTTCTTGGACAAAAGAGATGGATAATGTTTTACAGTAAAATGCCTACATCCAGTTTTGTCGGGACTGCCACAAGCAGTGCTCAGTTTGATATATGTCATCCGGGAAAAAGTGAATGGATTTATTAACAATAATTAACTAAAGAGATTCGCAAGACTCATCCTCAAATTCAGATGTCTTTTAAACAGCAACTAGCTTCTGCCATAGACATCAACCCCACTCCCATGACTGGTACGGTCCCTTTGAAGAGGAGCCGCAAAACTAAATAAAACACATTGAGATAGATGACTCTCAGTCACAGCAGACGACATCATAGTCTTCGGCGCCGGCTTCAAGCTCATCGAGCAGATTGAAAGATTAGTAGAAATCAAGTTGGCTTATACCTGTATGACTTTATGGACACTAATATTGGGAGAACGCTAAATGAATAATTCTCATAGTTGTGGGAGAGAATAACGATCTGTTGCAGATGCATTATGCATTGTCACGAGGAAGAAGGAAGCCAACTAATTGGTATTAGCGGTACAAGATCACGAGCTAAACTTGCCAATAAGTGCGTCGTGCCATAGCTTAATCATCTTCGTATACTCACTGGATGATGTAAATAGCAAACGATGGCCAATCTCTTCAGTGTTAATGCCTCTTAGTTCTGGGTAAAGATCATATGCAAGACTCAATGACAGCACTCAGTGTATACAAGTAGCATTCACAGAGAGAGTGCATATCATCCTCCGTTGTACGTCACATTCTCACGGTTTATGATCAATATGTAATAACGTATCTTGCCTAATTAGTATGACTCGCAGCACGCCGCTATGCCAGACAAAAGACAAAAGTTGCAGCAGCGATAATCTACAAAAGCCACCCATTGTAATCACATCGTTACTCTTTATTAATGGTTGCGTGGATTGGCTCGGTCAAAGGATGATTAGTGAAGCTGTTTACAACGTGGCTGCCAAGACAAACAACATGCAAATATAAAAGGCTTTCATTAATTTTTAAGGCTCAACAAATGCATTAATTTTGTAAACCTGAATGATAAAAGAATGATATTTCATACAATTATAAATTTTACAATGTATACAATTGTATACATTGAGACAAAATCCTTGGTATAGGCAACCTGGAAATTTAATTCGTCATCCATGCTGGTTACATCAGAAAATGTTTGTGATATTTAATATACTGAAGATTTTCATGTGACATTGAATAAATTACGTAGGTATATGGGGTCCTGTGTTTGTCTAGTGTGTTTGGAAAAAATACGAATAGAAGTATTTAATAAATAGAGTTTTACAATCCCCTTAATTTCTACAATAGCTGTCAACATATATGAGAGAATACCAGTTACTAATTCTGTCTAAAGGAATGTACTGATTGTGATTCACATGGATAAGTAAGTCTGTAAAGTTCCAGTTATTTTATTGCTTCTATGTTCAAAATAATTTCTGGTTTCTTCATGCATTTACGCCACTGGTTCCTTCATCCATTCACGCCACTGGTTCCTTCATCCATTCACGCTACTGGTTCCTTCATCCATTCACGCCACTGGTTCCTTCATCCATTCACGCCACTGGTTCCTTCATCCATTCACGCCACTGGTTCCTTCATCCATTCACACCACTGGTTTCTTCATCCATTCACGCCACTGGTTCCTTCATCCATTCACGCCACTGGTTCCTTCATCCATTCACACCACTGGTTCTTTCATCCAATCACACCACTGGTTCCTTCATCTATTCACACCACTGGTTCCTTCATCCATTCACACCACTGGTTCCTTCATCCAATCACGCCACTGGTTCCTTCGTATACAGAGATCTTACATATGTCACACAATCCACTAAGTCTGGAAGAGTGGAAGATTTTATACAAATGGAGTTTAAGGCACTTTTTGCCCAAAAACATCACATAACATACTGATTACAGCGCGGGAACTGATCCAATGTGCAATGATCTAACCACAAGGCTGACAGCGTCCGTATAAAATGTAGTAACTAACGACACATTATGACATTATCCTGTATGACTTTCCATTGTACATACTAACAAATATAAAAAGCAATAAAATTCACTCATCCATGTAAGGGAATCAAATAACAAAAAGATGAATAGATTAGTAGCAAAAGTTATCAATCTGCTAAAATACACTGATATTAGACTGGGTGTCATAATGTCAAATATGGAAATATACAGTACCTGTATATTGTATATATATCAGGAATGCTGAGGATAACATAACAAATGACGGATTAATAAATTAAAAAAATAACATATCCTGTTTAAGAAACAGACGATATATTTAGGCAGAATGTTCGGCTGCTAGATCAATATAGATCAACGCAGGGCATTATACCCTGAGTGTAAGTGAGTAAATTGAGTCAATGATGATGACAGGCAGACGTGACAGGTGTATGAGGATCATGGGGTAAAGTAAATGGGTTTACTGCACCATGGCTAATGGAATACTGAAGCGAACAGGGACAGTTCTCATAATTTCTATCGACGAATATTCAGGCATCATGTCAAAGGAATAATAACGCGCGAGATGAGATATGTGGGAGACTTTTTAAGACCATCCGGGGAGTAATGTAGGGGAGTGCGGATGGATGTCAAATTCATCTGATTTGTGGATCAGTTCAGAGCAGAAACACGGGATGCAGGGATATTTACAGTATGTAGTAATGGTACTGAGAAAGAGTCAAGGCTGATGTAAATATGCAAATACAAAATGGGGGAGGGTGGGGTCGTGTGGATCTGTGGGACTGCCCATATCACATCATTAATGGGTGATTTTTTTATTCAATTGTGCATTTAGCTGAGAATGATTCCTTACCCACATGGAAATGTTCAAAAACTAGAGAAACAGTAAATAATTACTATACTAATATCAACTGAGAAACAGTAAATAGTCATTAAACTCATTCATGGTCACTACAACACGTAGTAGTAGGTAATTATAATATTTCCAGTGGGAATCAATATACATATAATCATCTATACTTTAGAGTGAATAATGAATGAACAGATAGAATATTTAATATGTATCTCATTCACCTATCATTCATGGCTAATATATGCATGTATATATATATATATATATAGGGTGGGCCAGAGAAAAAGAGCCACGTGTTTACAAGGCCATAACTCCACTAGTAGTTGGTATTTTTCCCACAAATTTTTTCACAGGTCAACAGTAACTTTTAGTCAGTTAATCACATAAATATGATGTAATAGAACCTACACAATTAGTTATGAAAGCATACAACCTACACAATTAGTTATGACATCATACAACCTACACAATTAGTTATGACATCATACAACCTACACAATTAGTTATGACATCATACCACCTACACAATTAGTTATGACGTCATACAACCTACACAATTAGTTACGATATCATACCACCTACACAATTAGTTATGACATCATAAAACCTACACGATTAGTTATCGCATCATCTTTTCCATAACTACTCTTGATTTTCTGTGAACGTTTTAGTTTTTATTAATTTGTACCATGCCTTCTTACGGTATTGAAGATTTAACTGTAATCAAAGTTTGTAGGCAGCAAGGATGGTCCGCGAGATGAATGCTGGCGGAATTCCCAGACAAACCATGGATGAGCGGGTGATTATATAAGGTGATACGGTACAGACGATGTACAGTTCGCTGTCAGGACAACATCACCATCATGGGGGGAGGGGACTTAGTTCGTAGCCAAACTAATAATCCTGGGATACATGAGAGCCCAAGAGAAATTCAAAAACACACTGGCATATCCAGGTGAAGCGTATGATAAAGTTTGATTTGAACCTAAAATCTTTCAAACGACGTAAAGTACAGGAGGTGACTGACAATAACAAAGTTCAACGTGTTTAGCGCTTCCAGATGTTGTTAGATCGATACCTCAACGTACTGTTGGGTGAATTTGGTTTACAGATGAATGACTGTTCACCGTGTGCTCACCAACTAACACACAGAATGTCAGAGTCTATTCTGATTCGAACAGTAAACACGACATTACCCATGAAAGCCTGCTGAAGGAGCGACCATATTTGTCACAAAAAGTGGTGGTTTCAGGGAGTGTGTCCAAATTAGACAAGACACGCGGGTTGTTCATTGACGAGGGAGAAAAAGTCAATGACGAATACCACCACAATTGAGTTTTACAGCAGGGCTTATTACCCGATATAAGGGCGTTATCGGACGAGTATGTTTTGCAACCAGTAGATGCATGTTAAGGCACAGGACGGATAACTAGGCAGTTCTTAGGTGATAAAGTTCCTGTCTACAGCAAACCCAGAAAATGGCTACAAAATATGGGCATCATTGCAAGTACGTGTGTACAAACGTGCCCGCATTCGCAACATAGATGAGCTATGTGTGAGAATCACTGAAGTGTGGGAGACCATCTCACAGCGACTCATTGACTAGTGCATCAACAAGTGGATGTACATATGTGGTATGTATGTATATGCACCTCTATAAGGATGTGAATTTGTGGATATGTGGATATTTCTGTACATGTATGTGTTAGTATATGTGCATATGTATGTGTTATGTTGGTACGTGTGTTTGTTGGATACGAGCATGTGTTTTATAGGCGTGGTATTGCGGACTACATGCGTGTATTGTGTACTATCTGCATATGTTGCGTACATGCACGTTATATACGAGCGTATTGTACTATATGTGCATGTGTTATTTATACATGTTTGTTGTGTGTGTATATTGTATATATGTGTATGTTGTCAGTGTATTTGTAGGCTACAGACCATCAGTGTGTTACACAGCTCACCTCACCCATATTACCCTTATTACGATGTGTCTGATTATTTTAGAACATTTATCATGATTCCAAAATCACCAAAAAACAAAGAAGGCTTTTTATGGTATACCTAGTTAAATTTTGAACTGTATTCCTTGTATTTATAGTTAATCGTAGTAATCGTAAATTTGTAAAGTGTCTTTCTTTGATAGCCATGTGTTAAAAGGGCATTATAAATCAATAAAATTCCATTCATTTCATTACACAACCATACTGCATGTAGTTTAGTGGCAGGAATCAGCACTTTGATGTGAAACCTTGCACATTCGGGACTCCCCATAGTAGGTAGTTTTTCACAACCCTTCCGCTTGAATATGCGGAATATGAGATGAGGGAATGCCTAGTAAACAAGTAAACATTTTGTGATGAGTCATAGTTTTTTGTAGTACTAATACACATAATTATACGATGTATAACTGCCTTGATGTAGCTGCTTTCTGGTGACTTGTTTATTTACCATGTATTTATTACTTACAGACTACGTTAGGTCGTATCTTGGCCATAGCGATGAGATCGGACACAGAGAAGTCATTAGTGATACACACTGTATCAAACTCCAGACCCTTCGCTTTGTGTGCTGTTGTCAGCAGTATGTCTGCGAGAAATACATATTCCATCATCACGATCAGCCTAAGTGACGCCTGTGCTACATTGTAATATTAAAAATATAGTCCTTTGTTAGAAATGCAAAAATTTTGCGCACCGGCCATCTGATCTTAACCTCTGCGTAACTGTAGGATTTTCTTATGGTCCAGGCAGTAAGTTTTATATGCACACTGTACACTGTAGATTTTGATGTTGCACACAAGCTATTGGATCTTATTTTGGCACCAGCAGTTACATTTAATATGAGCATATTCTGTTCAATTTTACACACAAGCTGTACAAAACTGTGCATTATTTTTTGTGACTAAACTGTTAGGATTTATTTTGATCATAATTGTAATCAGTGTATCCCTGATACATAAAAGTAGTATCATGTCCACAGGCCATGGGCAGTAATCTACTGGGACAGTTGTTATAAGTTTTAAAAAAGTAATTATTTCATTATGTTAACAATTAACTATCAGAGGATGAATTATAAATACTGACTAATATAATGAACATGAGCAATAATTTTCCAAGTACATTTTATACCAAAATATCATATAATTTCATCATGTGATCTTCTGCCACCTTTTCTCGTGATGAGCACATTTCAACTTGTGATCTTCTACTATTTCTAGTAATGAATATATTCCAAATTTTGCGCCTTCACTAAGGTACCTTCACTAAGGTACGTTCTTTTATGGTAAAAAGCAGAAATGTTGCTACACAAGAAAAATGCTGGAAGTTGAACGTACACCAATTGGCTTGTGTGTGAAGTGAACGGGAGATCACTAATAAAAAATCAAAGCCCGACTGTCACCTGACAACAGGTATAATGAATATCACTGAATTCAATGTACCATATATTACATTGATGTACTGATAATTTGCAGAGAGGGATAAAAACAGAGTGGGAAACAATAACAAAAACATATTGTGTTACTTTTAATCCCTGTGGGAAAAATTGAATATCTATAATGCATGATTGCGACATGCGGGAAACACCTGCCCATCTGAGGCCTGCCTCGTGATGGGGTGGCAAACCGAGACAAGGTGTGACGGTGTCGAGCAGACGGCTAGAGATGATGCAGGGGCTACGATAATGAGAACCAGGGGAATATTACATGTTTCCAGACGTTCAATAACAAATGAATCCTTGATGGATGATTTGAAAGATAATCATTGAAAAGCATCGTGAGCTGGCAACATATCAGTGAATGAAGTGTCCCTTGGTAGAACTTCTCTGATAATATAGCACGAGCGAAAAACCATTGCTGTCGAATATATTTACATTAATATTGAATAAGTTTACATTCACAGGTGAGATGTACAAACATTCGATCCCTAATCTGTATCACATCACGATCACTGTGACAAGAAAATCACACTGACTCGCAGACTGACAGACAGACTGACTGACCAACTGCCCAACTGACAGACAGACTGACTGACCAACTGCCCAACTGACAGACAGACTGACTGACCAACTGACTGACAGACTGACTGACCAACTGACCGACAGACTGACTGACCGACAGACTGACTGACCAACTGACCGACAGACTGACTGACCAACTGACCAACTGATGGACAGACTGACTGACCAACTGACCAACAGACTGACCGACCAACTGACCCACAGACTAACTGACCAACTGATGGACAGACTGACTGACCAACTGACCGACCGATCAATTGACCAATTGACCAACTGACTGAGTGACCAACTGACTGACCGATCAACTGACCAATTGACTAACTGACTGACTGACCAACTGACCAACTGACGCACAGACTGACTGACCAACTGACTGACCGATCAATTGACCAATTGACCAACTTAGTGACCAACTGACTGACCGATCAACTGACCAATTGACTAACTGACTAACCGACGGACTGACTGACACAGATGAACTCACCGGCCTGCGTATGATCGTTGGTGTGACGCTCCCGTATTTTAGCCACGCATGCCGGCAGTTGATGCATGTACGCACGGACGATTCGTATCTTGCCAAGTAACTCGACGTCAATGCATTTTGTCGCGTATTTCTCAAGTGACGACAAATCATTGAAACATCGTAGGAACTTGTGGCTCACAACATGATGTTCTGCAGCCAATAAAGAAAACATCAAAAACACATCGTTTACATCAACACATCATATATGAAATAACATGACTGCAATCTAAACTCATAACACACCAAATAACATAGTATTAATATCAATATAAAAAATGACAATTACACAATATAAAACTCAATATTAAATTTCACAATAGTACTTTTTTACAATATTAAATTATTGTAAAGCACATCCAGAATCCCTTAAATCAACAACATAGTACAAATACAGGACAAACTGTACTTATATGGAGTTTCATAAAAAATGAAGAGGCCTTTTACAGGTCACACATTACTGCTTATATCATGAAATTTATTTAATATTTAAAGTATCCACGTTTTTCTTAACAGTCTGCCTGTTAAACATTTCTACTCACATCAATACACTTCAAAGATTAATAAATACCAAAACTGCGTTAAAAGTTGAAGGGAGTCCATCATATTCATTATTAACTTTGAATTACACAAAAATATATTCAATTATTAATATAATTAACAAACGTGAGGAAAAATGCAGAGATAAAACATCACCAGTATGAATTAATAAATCTCACTGACAGTTTGATTACTGTCCATAACGTATAAGAAGATGCCAAAGAGGCCTCAAGACACTCACCTGAAAACAGAGATAAAGACAAAACAAGAGGCCAAGAAGGCCATCTTGATATTAGAATGAGAAGATAACAAAGAGACTGACATCATAAAACAAGAGGCCAAAGAGACCTGAAAATACCTATTAAGATAATGGAACAAAAAAATACAGATTTATGGATAAACCTTGGCAGAAATCATGTGTAATTGCCTATATAGAGTTGCCCTAAACAAATCTGACCAACAGACAAATGGCAGACATCCGCGATGAAGGGTTCTTGACAATAATCTTCAAGTAAAAATACAAACATTGGCACAAGTGACCTCCCCTTACTGAATGACAATAATTACGATGACCAAATCTAGAGGATAACTACCCAAGGACAATATTTGCCTTTTGCCAATATTTACAACAGACCTCTGCAATAAGGAGTTATTGAAAAAAAAATTTTAATAAAAGTTACAATCATCGACAGAAGTTACCTCCCCATGCTGCAAGGACAATACTATGAACAAATCTAGAAGAAACCAACCTGATGACAATATCTGCCAAATGGCAGACCTTTGCGATAACCAGTTCTTGAGACTTTTTAGGAAAAAATATAAACATCGGCAGAAGATACCTCCCCTAAGCTGCAATTACGCTACCATGAACAAATCTAAAAGAGACGAACCCAAGGACAATATCTACAAAATGGCAACATCTCTGCAATAAGCGGTTCTTGAAAAGATTTTTTAAGAAGTTAACATTTAATGGATTGACAGACAGATGGATGGACAGACAGATGGATGGACGGACAGATGGATGGATGGACAGATGGATGGACAGACGACGGACGACCTCCGATCAAAAATTCACAGTGTCACACTTACCTCGATGACTGAATAACACATAAAATGTGCGTACCTCTCTGATCTGCGGGTAACATGAGAGTGTAGATGTCCTCTAGCATGTCCAGACCAAATGCTTGGAGTCCCTGCCAACATAATCGGCCAATCAGTAGTGACTTTGCACTAGACTCCGTATAAATCATAAACAACATTGAAGGGCAGGTTGCCGAGTGAAAAATCACTCCACTTTAACTTCTGAATATGCTGGTTCAATTTCTGGTCTAGCCGATACACTCCCAGGGAGGCACGAAAACAGTCTAAACTTCTGCCTGTCCATGAGGCCCTGGGTAACCTCCACAGTAACATCAGGCAAATGCTTTTTGCCTCAATCGCGGATTGCTCCCTTGATGGTCTCTTAACTTTTGCCTTTGTAAAATTGCCATTGTACATAATCATCAGCAATGAAAGAGTGAACGGAATGTGTGACATAGCTATAATAATCATCAGCTATCATAGATTGAACGGAGTGTGTGACAGAGGTATAATAATCATCAGCTATCATAGATTGAACGGAGTGTGTGACATAGCTATAAATAATCATCAGCTATCATAGATTGAACGGAGTGTGTGACATAGGTATAATAATCATCAGCTATCATAGATTGAACGCAGTGTGTGACAGAGGTATAATAATCATCAGCTATAATAGATTGAACGCAGTGTGTGACATAGGTATAATAATCATCAGCTATCATAGATTGAACGCAGTGTGTGACATAGGTATAATAATCATCAGCTATAATAGATTGAACGCAGTGTGTGACATAGGTATAATAATCATCAGCTATCATAGAT
>WURV02173547.1:0-14044 GCA_011762755.2 Epimenia babai | reverse complement strand
GACGACGCCCCTTTACCCGACGACGCCCCTTTACCCGACGACGCCCCTTTACCCGACGACGCCCCTTTACCCGACGAAGTCTATCTTGTGATCTCCTTAGGTTCCCGTGTTTTGATGCACTGATGTCGTGTCTGTTGATGTGCCATCTTTTCATGTCTCGTCTTCTAATATTTCGCGTTTATGGTGTCTCGTATCTCGATGTCTCGTATTTCGATCTCTGGTATTCAACTTCCCTGTATTCCGGCCAATCCACCGACCATGTTAGGTTTTACCCTTGTTTATTGTACACTATACACATATCGTACTGTGTGACACGCAGGGTACTAAAGCCATCGTGATCCATGATTTATCGTGATTTTTGCAATTCTCAGGATTTACGCCTCTTATTCACTCGCGCGCACCGTTCTTTGTTCTCTGAGCATCACTAACAAAGCACCAATACGTAATCAACTTTAACACCACTCACGCCGCCGTATGTCTAATGATGCACATCTCAAAAGGTCATAATCCAACGTGTTAACACAGTAGAGTACACTTGAATATGTCTATTTTCATCGCGTAATATTTAACGTTGAAAAAACTTTTATTATATACATTGTATACTTATATACTAACGGCCCTATCATGTTTTTCCATTGCGTATATTGTATAGAGCGAGCGTTATGGCGTATTGTTGAATCTCTCGTTTAGCTACGTCTTTGTGTACGATAATTGTACAAATTCTTCTTCGTCAAGTCTACTAAAGAAACGTGTGATATTTTTTACACACCACACGATTATACACAAATTCTACAATAACGCTTATTTATTGAACGTGTTTGATTGAAAAATGAAAAAATATACCAATCCGTTGCCGCTCTCAGGCGGATTATTGGATTTATAATCTTAACGCAAAAGATTTTACAGTAATAACTGATTATCACTGTATTTATCTTGTGAAGACAACATTGTTTCTTCGAAATGTCAGGATGTTGTAATTATTTCGCCCACTATGTGTATCTTGTACTTTATATATTAATTTTCGTACATCGCCGATGCGGGATATGATATATGAATCGCCCTTAACTATTAACGACGTGGCTACTAATAAATACTCATGTGTCCTTCGTCGTACTTCAAATTGACGAGGTTTTTTGCGATATTACTCATCAATGCTGATCTAATTGCATTTTATTACGTGTAAATATGGTCCAGCCACCGTCTCTCGGTGTAGCCCCCCCACCCCCTTTACCTGTCTGATACGGTAGATTCAGCATAAATCGATGAATTTCGATGGTTGTTGGTATTTATTTTACACGCGTCAATTTTCGACCTCAGGATTCCCTTCATTAGCGACGTTCTTTCGTACCGAAAGATTTCGAGCTATTTAATCGAACTCGATAGGCGTAGAAAAATTTGTAATTAAAATAAAATTCGTGCCTTTGTTAGAATTTATAGTAGTGATTTGATCGGAGTGAATTTTAGGAATATCGGGGTTAATACTAACCATGTTAACCAGTATAATGTACAGGTATGGAGTAAAGGCTCGATGGACATGCGACTTGAATCTTGGGTCTGGTAAAGTTGGGCCTTGAATTGTGTAGTAGCCTTTGGCCTTGAATTATGTCATGGACTTCGGTTTGGCCTTTAACTTTGTACTTCACTTAGGTCTTGAGAATTGACTTGATTCTTAACCATTTATCTGGGCCTTGACCTGGGTCTTCTGCCTTGATGTGGTCTTAGAATCGACAAACTTTCTGACCGTGGGCCGATCTAAGTGTTTATTAAAATTATCTAAAAATTAGAATTATTCATAGAGGAAATTTAATCTACGCGGACATTTTAACTGTTATAACCGTGGCTCTTTAGTGCGGCGAAGGTTCGCCCCTCAGCCTCGTCACTAGATAGTAGCCATATTTTCCCAACATCTGCTTCAACCATATCTGGACAACCCATGGGATGTCTCAAATTCAACGTCGACGAGGAACCAAATCCCCAGGGGGGATGCGTATCGTCCAACCCCGCGATTAGTGGGTCATAAAATGCCTTATTTGACAATAACAGCGTAACACGCTCAACCTTAGCTGCCACTTCACCTCAACTCATCGGGCACAAATAAAAGTAAACGAGCACTATTGCCATATTTGTCAAGTATACATTTTGTTTCGCGCTTTTTAACTATTTATATAGATTCTTGCATAACTGACATCCTATTGGTCAATTTTTGTGTACTAACTCAGTAAGAAAAGATGTTGTTTTTGAAAGAAAAAGATGTATGTGAAAGCGATGGATCATAGATGACTTAACTGTACAGTTGATTATAATATAAGCTAAAGGACACTGCATTTCTATTGTTACACATTATAAGCTAAACCCGCTGATATTAGTCTTAGTCCTTGGCTTAGTTAACGTTTAGTAATTATTTTCCGTTTCTAGAATATTCCCGGTAATGTGATAATTTTTGAGGCACTGTATACATTATATATTCATTATCAGGGAGACATCCTCGATTTTAAGTGAAGCGCGCATAATGAAAATATCAAATTATCAAAAATGAATATTCAGTAGCGTGACGTCATTGCGGACTGCTGGCTGACGCATTACCCTCATATCTGCGTGTGTTTTTTATGCTTTTCCCCGTATTTACCACTGTATATATCGGTAGCAGTGTGAACTATTAAACATTCCTTCATTCATGCCACCGTGACTATTCCAATATAGTCGATACGATATCTCAATTCACTCTATAGATACTTATGTCGAGAGATATATATATATGTATAACAATGTACATTTACGTAGACGTAATGGTGATTTTTTTATACAATGTGAACAGCTTCTATATAGTAATTACGTAATTTATCTTTAAAGTAATTGATATTCTATCATAAACCGATTTTCAAAGGTGTCAAAGTTCCTGAAATGTAGGGCCACATGCAACATGTTTATTTAGTTATATGTCTATTCGGATGTGTTTTTGAAAGAAACGGTCATACGTTGATAGACTTGCATTTTAAGCTCGGTATAAGATAATTAAAGAAATGGCTATTTTTAAATATATTTTGTCTTTTCACCCATGAGCCTGAAAATGTGCTCCAAATAAGTAACCTATTTGAAAGCATAAAGCTTTGCAAAGGCGATGGCTTACCTTTTCAGCGGTCATTTTCGGTGACCTCTGAAGCTACAGTGACCAGAAGCCACGGTAATACGCGTACATTGACGCAGTTTCAGACTTGGTGGATAAGTTTTAAGTTATTTCGAAATAATATTCACCTACGTTTGTTTTGAGCGACAGCATGACGTCACTACAGGTTACCCTTTCTTGTGTGGTGTGTGAAGTTCGAGAGACCCTTCCATCGAAAGTTTTGATAAATATTGATGTTATGTTTTTGTTTCTGATAACCGATAATCCTTATGATAAAGACATTTTTCACGATTAGTGCTTGATTCGGGATTCTACAATATCGCGGTTGTTTGTGTAAATAAAAATTAGCGCCAAAAGCTTCGAGTGAACGAGTTTTTATATTCGACACGGCGTCGTGCCAATTTAGACCTAATTTTATGTATTCATCCCCCTCCCATATTCCTGACAAGGTCCACATGCTTAGCCAGTCAACATACCTTTCCCGTAAGCCTATATAGACGATGTCGGTAAAGAATTGCGGCGCTGTTGTATTTCCGGTCAACCTGAGCGATATATTTATCTGGTGTTTAGGGTTGGGGTTTCCTCACGGTACAGCTTGCACCATAATTTTTATATCAAGACAGGTCCGTGAATCAAGAAATTTGGCCACCTAAATCAGCTGCGAACACTGGTTAGTGCATCATGGTTGACCATAAATTATATGGGACGTGAAAGATATGTTTAGCTCTTTTATACTTTGCCCCAAATCTGTAGTGGGTAACATACTAACGCAACATCTTTGGGGCATAGCACTTTCAATGACATGAGTAGGTACCGGGCGCTGGTATATTTAACCACGTTGGCATACTAAAATTTGAAAATTTTCCCGCATCCCTTGCCAAGAATTCAATATGAAGTTAGCCCTTATTTAAACCAGTGTTTGTTTCTTGCTTTCGGGCATTGACTGGTTTTGGCGAATGCCTCTTAAATAGTACTAGTAAAAAGAATAAAAAATATATGTATTCCAGAAACTTCTCATAAACTATCGTGTTTGTTACCATGTACAGTGTTAGGTCACTCAAACCCTTTTTGACGTTTCAACATGGTTATTGTAGATTGGTGTCATTTTCGTACGTGATCATTATTTTTTCGCGACTTGGTGCACCTGGAATTGCTAAATATGCCCCGACCACGCATTGATTAGAGACGCTCAAGTGGCAACCATGAAGCATAAATATCTTATGATATTGCAGCTATATTGAGAATAATGTCACATGCCATACACGACGGCTAATAAATGCGTAGCTACAACACCACTGACCGACCATGCGGCGGATATCTGCGCGTCGCGACTGATGAACCGGATCGCGAGAAAGGCAAGGCCGGCCTCAAAAGCGGGGCGAGGACCACCAGACCAACACCGGAAACGAATCGGCAACCAGACTGCCCAACCGTTCAGGATCGGCTAGATTACGATGCAGGGAGGATGTCCATTGGACCCGCCCATATCACCCGCGAAGGGGGACATGATTAATGCAGTACAGAAATTGGTTATGTCAACATTAATGTAGGCAACGGCGGTTTTTTCAACGAGTCACGCAAGCTTAGTCCTAAGATGGCCTCACACGCGTTTATCGTTGTGTCCGAAAGACAAGCTTGACATAGATTGCTTCGGTGACGACAACGAGTCGCCTGGTATCTCCACACATTCCCACAGTGACATGTTTGTTGGCGAAGGAAAGCTAAGTCTGCATAGCTACATTGGCAACATCTTGAAGCCAGCTGTAATTTAATGAATGATGATGCAATATGAGAATATTGCTTTTAGACCATGCTCGCCTGTATTCGGCTCGCTTCGTGGGACCAACAAACTATTCTAAACAACTCTGATCTCTTCTTTGTAGAACATGTATGAAACCATGTGTCTCCGTGTACAGCACTAAAGTCTTGACACTGCTATATCTTTTAAGACAAAATATTCAAACATAAACCTAATCAATATTACACTATGTACATAATAATACGAATCACAAAAGAGGTCAAATTAGCGTAAATTCTAAAAATGATAATGTGATATCCCAACCCGCAATGTCTGAACCAAATTCAGTGAAGTCGTTGCGTAAGGTCATCAAAACAATGTTTGTGTGGTGTTCAATGAGTTTTTATAGCTGCACACTTTCATATATATAATCTCTTGAATGTTCCCTCATGCGACCAATACAAGGACCGAGCAGTCGTTCGAAACCGGAGCGTTCGAGAAACGCCACTTCCACATCTCCAACGGCGTATATATTGCCGCAGCGAGGCTCGTTTGTCATCAAAGCGAGTTCTCCGAAATACGACCCCACGCCGTTCATTGATATCTCTCGCTCGCCGTCGACTTGGTTGAACGTCAGGCGGACAGCGCCGGAAACGACGAAATACATTCCGTCGGGTTGGTCTCCCTGCGAGAAGATCTTCTCGCCGTCCTCAAACATCTTGGTCTTTAGTGCGTCGGCGAGGGTGGCACGCTGGTACTCCGTAAGTGAACTGAGAATCGGAACTGAACTGAGGAAAGATTCGTATGTCATACGCTTCTTGAATGCACTTCTTAAAACGATTCGTTGGAATACTGTACGATTCATTGCCCAAACTATTCCGTCGGTTTTCGCGGTTATAGTGGCAGTTCGCGGGGTGTTGTACATTAGCGCCAGTTCACCGAAACTGCCCTTGCAAAGCGTCGATATGATCGAATTGTCTATTTTAACGTCGAAATCGCCGCTGTCGATTATATAAAATTCGTCGGCATCGTCACCTTGTCGAAATATCGTGTCACCGCGCTTAACTTTCACCTCGTGCATGGCATCGATAACCTTGTCGAGCTGCTCTTGGTGTAGACTGTTGAGCATAAACACGCTCGCCACGGCGGCCAGGAGACGCTGTCGCTGCTCGTCGCTCTTGGGGGACACGATCTCCGTGTCACTAAGGCAGTCATCCTCTGGGTTATACACTTCAGCGGACACCGACATTCGGCGTGTACAGGAAACCCTCGTATACTCACTATTGTCTTCATCTAAACAAAAACATTATTAAATTGGCTACGCTCATAACACTTGATGCTATAAATTATGGGGTCATGCCCATTATATCCCTTCCACCAATATCCCCTAATGAAATTTTTCCCATAATATCCCCAACACTTAGAAAGTGCTTGTAGCAACAAAAAAATATTCCCGCTATATCCTCAGCGGACAAATCAAAGGACACACTGTCACAACCAACACATCAATCCTAACCCTAACCCTTCATATCTTAATACAGTCGGCCATTTATTACATCTAGAGTAGATATATTGTGTGTATTGTTGTATATAAAGATTATGATATAGAGATTAAGTAGGTGATTTAGGGGATTAAGTAGGGGATATTATGGGAAAAAATATCACGGCATAAAACAAGAGAAACGGTGAAGGGATATAGTGGGATGAAAATTGTGATCTTAAGTACTGGCGATATACTGGGAAGGGATATATTGGGAAGACCCCAGTCTAGTACGCAGTCTGTAGACAGGGAGGTCGCGTGCGCCACCGTCTACACAAAGAACAACGGCGCCGTGATTGCCGTGCTCAGGAATGTTTTGTTAGTGGCTACAAACGATTTGTTAAACACCACCGTTCCCAGACTTCACTACCATAATTGCATTGAACAGGTTTGTTGACCAAATTAAATGGATAAAATAATTTTATCTGCACGAATATTGCTGTTCCACTACTAAACTAACATGCCCGACAAATAAAATAAGATAAGCACTACACAACCTTACGCAAATTTACTCTATGGCCATCCTTTTTATCTTCAGTAGACAAATAATTAAAATGAATTATTATTTTGTAATTACAGGGGGTAAGCCAGCTGGAAGATCTTATGGACTTGCACACCACATACGAGCCCAATGAGAGCATCCAGGAAGTGAAGGAAGCCTGGGACAACGTACTGGAACAGTCACTCGTTGATAAATTAAAAAAATAGAAAAATAAAAAATTTGGGATATATCTCGGTTTTTTGTTGTTGGCACGTAAAAATAAAAATTGGCACATACCCTCGCACATAAAATGCAAAACCCAGAGTGAACACTGGTGGATAGTCATAGCGTGACTGATGGATAGTCATAGCGTGACTGGTGGATAGTCATACTGTGACTGGTGGATAGTCACAGCGTGACTGGTGGATAGTCATAGCCTGAACACTGGTGGATAGTCATAACGTGAACACTGGTGGATAGGCATTGCGTGAACACTGGTGGATAGTCATAACGTGAACACTGGTGGATAGGCATTGCGTGAACACTGGTGGATAGTCATAGAGCGATTGGTAGAGTACAAGTAGTGGATTGTTGACTGCATAGTGGGATAAAAGTACAAGACATATTAACGTACAGAGCATATATTAGAAAGCGGAAACAACTGACTTAGAGACATGCTGATAAAGCACAATTTGTTTGATAGTGTGGGGATCGACTATCTTACTTTGTTTACAATGTTTAACGTACTACACCCTAGAATATTCTCTTATAATTAATTAATCGTTAATTTGAAATAAATCGTTTATACCGTATCTTACCGTTTGTTACGTCACAAAGCTTAGTTACCCAGCTGCCTGGTCAGTGTTCTGTGAGCACGACAAACGTTGCAGAAACTCTACTACGTCTATACAAAAACACAAAAAACACAGTCTATTTTAGTTCACGTACCAGCTTGATGTAGCCATTCGTGTCCAGTATTAAGTTCTCCGGTTTCAAGTCTCGGTAGATGATTCCTTTGGCGTGGAGGTACTCGAAGGCTTCTAGCACACAGCCGACGCAGAACTTTGTTGTGACCTCGTTAAAGCTGCCTCTGTTGGGTCGAGGACGGAGGGATATTAACTGAATATTCATTGATCGTTTTTTTATGAAATAGAATGAAATTTTACCGATTTAAGTGCCCTTTTAACCCTTAGCATTCTGTTTTTACATAATTATATTGCTATAGTAATGTGGTGTACAGTTGTCAGTGTGCTAATGGTTAAGACATGGCTATTAAAGACACTTGACAAAACTATGATTAACTAGAAATATAGCTCAAAATCAAACTCGGTAACAAATGAGCTGAAAATAAATGAGACATACAAGATAAGATCATAGATGAAAGGTAATATAACTAAAACTATTACGCACAGTGGCACAATGTCAGACATAAAATCACGCTGTAAAACTGTGTAAATATCACACTGATACATACAAACTGCCAAGACAATAATGTACTATCACATTATAAAATAACGCAAATAAAACTATCACACAGCCAAGGGAAGACAAGTTTTCACAGCATCTCTCAGAGCTTTACAAATTTTCACAGAATCTCTCAAAGCTTTAGAAGTATTCACAGCATCTCATAGAGCTTCATAAGTTTTCACAGCATCTCTCAAAGATATCGAATTAGCTTTGCTAGTGGCATTGTGTACATTTAAAGTAACATCAAATTGATCACGAGCGTGCTTTCATCTCAAAACATCAGACTCTTTGGCAATAGTGATTCTTGTCTCTATCAGTGATCATTCCAAAAATGTCACTTGGATCTTAATAACTACGGTCCGCAAAAGAGATGGGCACCGTGACATTATCGTCAAATTTATCAAGAACAAATGCATTTCTACTTTATTTTACCACCGATTCTGCCTGCAGCAGTTTTCATTCACTGCCCTTTTTCTGGTGCCACTGGTGTAGCGTTGGCCTGATTTTCAGTTCATTTATTAAACCCGCCATGAACTCTGATCCATTGTCACTCTGTAGTAGTATCTCGTCTGCTATCAACAGCAAGATGTTGAGCAGTTGAGAGGCAACTCCTGCTGCACATTTCCGATGCAAGCGGTCGCAATACACATATTTTTCTTATGTGATTTTGGTAGTGCAATATCCATTTCAAAGGGTAGTTATGTCACGTCTGCAGGTGACGACTAGAACAACTTGAGCACGTGATTTGAAGTTTTTAATCGAGATTGATTTGACAACAGTACCTTTCGCAGTAGGTCATTTTCATTTCCGCTTTTATAGGCACTCGATGCATATGAACTTGTAAAGAATCACAGATTACTGGACTGGTAATATTTGAATATTTGTCTGACAAGTATATGGTCATCTTATCATGTCTTCCATGGCCGGTTGCAATGTGTGCCTTTTTGGGGATTTTGTTTCTCCCTATTGTCGCGAAATAGACACGCCGTTGTCCATAGATAATCCTGCGGATCAGTTACTCCACATTCCCACACTGGAGATTGTCGTATTTCTTACAAATGTGATATTAGCGAGTGGGTTTTGCACTTAAAAACTCTCGTGAGCTAAGAATAACAAGTGTCCGTCAGCATTTCGGTGATTAGCTTATTGTTATTCCCAAATTACATGCCAACATAGTTGATATCTGCTCGTTATTTTCATCGTATAACTCAATGCATCTAATGGAAATGTAGTAGTACTTTGAGGTAACCAATTTTAACATAAAACATGTAAATAGGCTACAATGTCAGATAACTAGTTGTTATTCTCAGCTTACACTTTACCGATACGGAGTTTCTCAGTCAGACTGAGATAGTCTGTACATGGAATTAATGAAGACTTTGACATTGACTAATATAATGCGTACAAACTGAATCGTATCAGTCTCTAATGTTACTGTCCTCCATAACAAACAACAAAATTATAACACAAACACTTTGACTACATATAGTGTGGACCTATCACACTTATCTAAATCACTAGTACTGTATGAAATGAAATTTATTTGTTTAAAGTGTACTTATTAGGAGAGCTGTCAAACACACTTTACATGAAACAATAGCCTAATGGTCTAAGACTGTAATGTAATTACCTAAATTATATAAAATTAACACCTAACAGAAAACAGGTAATACAAATCAATTTTAGATACAATTATGTACATTTACAGTGAGCATGACATTGACAACAATGTTGAAAAATACAGTGGAAAGTAGAACAAAACCACTTTAATACTAAAAGAAACAACGGCGTGCACGTCAAAGATGGATTCGTTAACAAATGCGCGATTATCATATCCGTTTTCCATTACCAGATAACACTGTATCTGTGTCTTAGTCACCCACATCCCACAAGACTGAGGGAGCTAGTCGAGAAACAAGCACATTGATAATACATATTTATCAGAAAAATCCCCCAAGAACATTGAAAAACTAAATATTTTGGCAATCATATTTGCTACATATAATCTATAAAAACTTTTACATACACGGTAAGTCTACTGAACCCACTGTGTATTATCACAAGTTTTACTATCTGGCGTGTCTCTTCTCCTGACACATTACCGAACCATGTGAGTTCCACGGTTTTTTTAGGCGATCGACCAGTTGCTGCTAGATATTTACTCGTGGTAAATCGTGTACGACTGGTGTACTTTATGCCCTAAATTGTCCCATAGATGCTCGATATGTGACATATCCGGTGAACATGCGGGCCAAGGTAAATGCATTCGCTGAAATTGTGGCAGTGTGAAGTTTTGCGTTGTCCTCTTTAAAAAATGAATTGGGAACCTCTGATAACAGCAGGACATGTGGACGGATGATGTCATCAACATATTGATGCGATATAAAGTTACCACGTCGTGCAAGAAGCTCATCTCTTCTGGGACCCACGATGCCTGTCCGAACCATTACACTACCTCCTCCCCAACGGTCGTATTCCACGGTGTAGTTAAGGAGAAAATTTAGACTTTTGACGTCGTAGACTGCAATCGTTGAAGTCGAAACAAAAACGAGACTCATCTAGGAACATGAGTTGTTTACAATACTGGTACGTCCATCCAGTATGGTCCCACTACCTAATTCAATCAATCGCAAATGTATGTTGGTCCAAGTGGAATGCCTAGAGATGGGCGAGGAGATCGATAAATGATATGTTTATACACACCATCAATACGCTATTCTTGTCAAGTTGAAGAATCGATTTGGGTATACCGGTGATGACATATCTGTCATCTCTACGTGTTGAATATCAAGGTCTCCCGGACCCAGGCTTCCTCTTTCATTCACCTTCCTCTTGATATCTCTTCCCCCACTGCCACTGCCCCTTCTTTCTATCACGCCCAGTTTCTTTTGTTCATCTCAGAAAACGAGTGGCCTCCGACATGACGATCGTGCGACCTTTTGTATGCCTTAGCATTTTTTCCACACAGACGTGTATACAGATTAGTAAAAAGAATGCAAATTGGTCAACATAGTGAATAATGTGCCCAGACCATATACCCGAGCCCAAATAACTATTGATTCAAGTGTAATTATATTAATGATATTATGCGTTATTATGAACATAAGGTCTATATTCAATGTTCATTGGCGGATTCTTCCCAATGAGTATATAACTGCACTGGTAGTATTAAGAGTTTTGCAGATGGTGGCGTTGCAGTTCTTGGGAAGCCGAGGCTCAAAGGATCTGTGGCCACAGAAGAAATGTCTAAAGCTACTGCCCAATGACCAAAAAAAAAGCAAGGCATAAAGCCATTTGTCTTGACCGGTACCATGATAAAAGCACGATGATGATCATCGAACATATATATCGACGAAATGCTACTATTTGACATGTAACTTTGCGGAATTTTTTCCTAAGGAAATACTACAGTGCAGTAAGGATTAATTTATCAAGTAGTTTGTATTAGTATTTCATATAAATGTTATGGAATTATATTTTTCTGTTGTATGAGTGGCGGTTATTTTCGAGAATATAATTTTATTGAGTTGATACGCCTGTTCGGAGATCAAATTTCTCGGCACCCCATGACTTCGAATTAATCTTATCTACTAGTTTGTCGGTCGGAATTCAATGCAATTTGCGCTTTGGTGATAATAGTTTCGTTGAGTACCATATACCATTATATCTCGTGCAGACAGACACAATCATACCGCTGTCATAATTCACAAAACTCCAAACACTAGGGTACACCGTACACTACAACACGCTACCCGGAGGTACATGGCGATTGGCGTAATAAACTCTATGCAGTTGTGGCCAAATTGTGTCAATTAATACATTTTGAATGCTTCAATCGTGTACACCTTCACAAACTACGACCGTGGCCCCATAATGTCACAATGAACGCTTTATTGGCGACGCATACATGTGTGACTATAATAACGAGTTTATTGCGACATTGTATGAATAGGCGGAGAGCGACAATAGTGAGGTCTGCAGATGTGCAACTGGACTCGATCACATAACCATTAATATGTTCATGATTGTATTAAGACCGCCTAAGACAAGATCCCGTCATGACGTCCATAAATCAACTCGGACACAACTTAGGTCAACTAAGCAACGCGATATACCAACTCGGACACACAGTGCCCTCAGATAGGGAGCGGGAATAATATATCGGAGTGGGGGTATTTGGGAGGAGGGAGGAACTGATCTAAGTGTGCCCGCCGAATTATTAAAAATGAGAACCTTGAAATATGGCTTACCAATTAATAACTTGCATATTTTACTTGTGCTATAGAGCTGTTTTTCATTCAATAAAAGGACGGAATGATATCCATTGCTGCATTATTACCTGTGTTTATATCTAGTTATAATCGCTTTATCAGATGGAACCTGATCCATTTACTGAATCACGGCAGTTGCTGATGGAAAACACTACAATCATTCTAATGAGTATCTGTATCTCTAGAACTGATGCTACACAAGTATCTGAAACTAAGTTAAACAGTGTGCGGGGTGCAATGGAAGAAATTTCTGGTTTCACTGTTTGACTAATGACTGACAGAGGAACACTTATGAGAACCGAAGTTTTTTACAAAACGACTACAGAGTCCTGAAATGACTTGCTTATGCTCATAAATATCTTGATGCCATGACGAAGTAGCTGTGAGAGAACAGAGAAAACAATACTCAAGATGGCGTGGACAGAGGTAAAGAAACATGCACAAAGTAGACTGAGATCAATTGAGATCGTCGAAAAAAATATGCTGAGGTTACACTCGAGGAAATAGACAGGAGAAAATAGAATATATAAAAAAGACTTATTCCAACAGATAAAAATGAAATCAGGAAATCAGTAAAATTTGCATGGATAAGACTTAATAAAAAAATTATTTGTAAAAACAGAATTTCTGAAACAGCAGCAGAACTTTGCGCATTCAATGAAAAATGTGAAGGGTTTTTCAACCTTCGAGTGGCTCTACGTATTTTGTTTACTGTTGGGGTATCTGTTGCATGCTGCGAAAAATCATTTAGCATTCTAAAGCTTATCTAAAAGTGCCTTAAAACCCAGGAAAAAGAATAGGAATACTAACCTGGCTCTTCTTAGCATCGTATCTGACACTCTGGTGTAGACGAATTGTTACGCCGTTATTAACGACTAACGACTTTCCTCGTAGTTAAACACGAAAAATGCTTACGGAATTTTATTATCAAACAGTCATTAATTTTGTAGGAACATTACTACAAAATATAATTTAAAACTTATGGACGGTGTAGACAACATACACTAGAAGGGATACAACGAGATGCAACTCAGACGATATTAACAACAAACTAACACGGATGGAACGGCAGGCAGCTCAAGCGATATAATAAACATAAACACAACGAGAGGCAACTGAGACAACGTGGACAACCTAAACTAACTCGAACACAACGAGAGGCAACTCACACGATATTATCATTAACTAACACGGACACAAACGAGAGGCAACTCACACGACATTATCATTAACTAACACGGACACAATGAGAAGCAACTCACACGATATTATCATTAACTAACACGGACACAAACGAGAGGCAACTCACACGACATTATCATTAACTAACACGGACACAATGAGAAGCAACTCACACGATATTATCATTAACTAACACGGACACAAACGAGAGGCAACTCACACGACATTATCATTAACTAAC
>WURV02173536.1:0-14046 GCA_011762755.2 Epimenia babai | reverse complement strand
CCACCGCGAACCTACTGCTCACCAACCAAGCATCCACCGTGAACCTACTGCTCACCAACCAAGCATCCACCGTGAACCTACTGCTCACCAACCAAACATCTACCGTGAACCTAACATTCAAGAATGTACCAATGCATGCCTGTATACCAATCATTAATGTACGAATGTAACGTACAGTCCGTGAATCTACCATCACCTGTGAAACCCGTGTTGGAACAGTTACAGATGAATCGTGCGAGATGGTCAGTGCATGTGGAATTATTCTGACACGGATCACTCAGACATTCGTCCACATTCTCCCCGCAAAGCTCACCCATCCACCCCTTCGTGCATGCACATTTGTACCCACCCACCAGGTTTGTGCACACCCCTGAAATATAATTACGCAATTACGACATTTTTAAATATTACAATCAAGGCTAATGGCACAACGATAAACGATAATTATATGGCCAGCAGTTTTATGTTAAACAGCAATGTGAAATAGTTATAATCTCAAATATATACAGTCTCGCACCGATACTCCGATGATCGTTACTTCGGATTTGCCAGTAGACCGGCCTCTTCGTCGGGAAAGGAATTTCCCTGTCTTATTTGTGCCACCTCCCGATGACATGAATGGGCACAAATGGTTGTTCGAACATTATTTATCACTCCAGTAATCTGAACACCGGCCAATGTTCACCCTCACCATTGTTATTTAAGATCACAAGGGTCAATCGGCAGTAACGCCGATGTTTTTCTAGTGAGTGAATGACAGTAACAGAAATTAACGACAGTTCACCGCCGCCTGCGATGAGTGCTACAAACGCTGATGAGATCATGGACAATGTGCGTTTATTTTTGAGCAAAACTCTGAACATGACTCCATAGAGTTCGTAGATTATTTAGAGAATGCAAGAGACATTTCATCTAGAATTAATTCTGCGTGGCAACGTAGGATAGACGACTTGTTCTCAAGGAATTAATCAACGCTTTCGTGATACTGAACAGTTTACTTACGTAGTTATATGCCTAATTAGTCATACTGTAGGATAAAATGTGATTCAATTTAATATGTAAATGCATCATTCATTAGTAGTTCTCTCCCTTCTGTGATTCGTTAAACCGGATATTCATTAGTCCGGTCAAATTCCATGGTAACGGATCTGTTCAGAGTAATGGCGCCAGACTGTATATATAATCTAAAATATTTCGTACATATCTCAGCACAAACCTGATTCTTGAATCACTTAGACTGCAACCAAGGGTGACAACTCCACAGTTTACACACTGTATCAGTAATGCCAAATTTTAGCGATGTGCTAATAACTCACCATCATTGTAGCAGCTGTCCGGTGTGTCGCATTCATTTATATCAATTTCGCATGTATTTCCGATGTACCCCGTACCATCGCAATTGCACTTAAAGCCACCGACTGTATTATTACACAAGCCGCCATTTTTACAGGTTGAAGTATTCAAACACTCGTCAATGTCCTCGGCGCAGTAAGGTCCCGTAAAACCAGTACCCGTACAGTCGCATGTATAGGCCGGTTCTCTTAAGCTACACCCGTCTGTTGCTATACAGACTTCTTTCTGACAAGCCTCGTCACTTTGGCAACTTGCCAATGTATGATTGCAGGAGCAGACGCCGATATAGCGGCACATGCCCTTGTTTAGGCAAGGTTGACTGGAACATGAATTATAGACCGTTTCGCAAAGAAGACCAGTGAATCTGTGAACAACACATAAACCTGGAAGATAAATAGCCACGGAAGATGGTGAATAAATAGAAAAATTCTTTCTGTGTGTATATATCCACCCAACATAATTAACTATATTTTCGCTTATAAATAAAATTACCTGGATATGTATGCATTAATTTGTAGACTTTGCTCTGTCACTTTAGAACTATCCTCTTACTAAGTCCAGGCCTCTAATAAGCTTTACAAACGAGTCATCCATGTACAAGATACAACAATCAAATCTTTCATGATTACTGGATAATATTAAAAAATATTTAAAAGAATAATTACCTATATTGTTCATCGTGAAATTATTGAATATGTTTCTAGATAAACAAATTGGTGATAATTGCCTAAGTACACGTAGATGTTGTCTGTCACTCAATTTCGATTAAGAAACATCTCAGAATAGTGATTTAACCCTGACCACACTGACAACTGTACTTCACATCAATATAGTCATATAATTCTCTGACAACAGAGTACTAAGGGTTAAATAATAAAAAATCGTTGAAATTGAAGAAATACTATGAAGTATTGTTATGCACTCACCCAGGCTTACAGATGCAGTTGTACCCACGAAAAGCTTCCACACACACAGCCTGATTACGGCAGACATGTTGGTCGCAATATTTGACCTTCGCCTCACACCGTGACCCAAGAAATCCTTTGGCACATGAGCAAACAAATTTTCCATTTGCGCGGTTGACGCACTTGCCTCGGTTTAAACACGGACTCGATGAACAACCGCGTTGATCAATTTCACAGATCCTGCCGACGAAACCGTTGTAACAATCACACTGGAATCGACCAATCAAATCGCTGCATACTCCGCCGTTTAGACAAGGAAAATTATAACATTCGTCAATTTCCACGTCGCAATGCACGCCGGTGTACCCCACGCTGCAGTAGCAGCGATATCCGACGAAAAAACTCGCATCTTTCGCAGCTGCACTGTCAACGCATGTGGCACCATTCTGACAAGGTTGTGAGCCACACTCGTCCACGTCGAGGTCACATGTGACACCGGTGTAGCCAGGATCACAGACGCATTCATAATCCGCCATGTTGGATCTCTGCGGAAACACACATATCCCGTGTTTGCATGGGTTCGTTACCAGTTTACACATGTTGATCAGCACGTCGCAGTTTTTACCCGTATGGTATTTCCCGCAATCGCACCAATAATCCGATTGGTCGCGATGACAAGTCGTCGTGAGACATGGTTTTTCGACGCATCGATCGATAAATTCGCAATAGTCACCGTAATGCTGCTTTGAACAACGACATGTCGCGTTTGTCTTGTGTCTGATGCACGTCGCTCCATTTTGGCACAAATTAGGGTGGCACGTGTCAAACGTTTGGCACCGCTCGCCCATATACTGCGGCGTACATTCACATTCGTAACCGAACTTTAAATCATTACGCAAACACGTTCCACCATTAAAGCACGGTCTGGACACACAAGCATCTACTTTCTCGCAATACGCACCGTAGAACTTCTTCGGACATTTACACGAAAAGCTATCGACACGATCGAAACATGTTCCTCCATTCTGACACGGATTCACGGCGCACTCATCGATGTCAAGGTCGCAGTTCTTTCCGGACCATCCACTCGAACAGATACATTTGTAATCCGCTGGAAATACTGGCACGCAAGCCTCACTATTTCGTTCATCGCACGCTGACTTGAGGCACTCGTTGATTTCAGACTCGCACATTTGTCCAGAGTAACCGAACGTACATTCACACGTATAACTAATATGTCCGTCAATACACGACGCATTATTTAAACATAAATTATCGACACAATCGTCCGTGCTAATGCTACAGTCCCTACCCTCCCAACCGTCAAAACAGCGACATTCGTACCCATCCCATAAGTTCATACAGTACATATTCAAAGGGCAGGTAACTCTGTTATTTTCGCAGACATTGTAGCGATCACACCCGCGTGTCACGGCAATGGGTTTAGAGGCCAGACCCGTGTTTGAATCGAGGTCACTCATGTACGCGACCAACTCACCATTGAATGACAACCCACGTAGGCAACCACGGAAATGTTCAATCACAACGTCGGCATTTTCTGAAAATCAACGAGATTCTTGCAGGGCGTTTGGAAAAAATAAAATAGTTAATAATAGAAATAAATAAAACACCGCTACTATTTATAGCGAGGAAATTCCCCGAACCGGTATTGATAGATTACTCTAATTACATGTGTAACGAACCTGTAAATAACCCGTTATTTCTCATATATACTGTCTTTTTGTTGTGTATATCCATCATAAGCCATTGTGTATAGCTTCACAGGGTCACATCATTAAACATCATTTTTACAAGCCTCTGGTTCAAGTCCCTGGCCCAGCCAGCAAACATCTAAATATACGCCGAATTCTCTCTTCCAAAAATATCTCCTTGGGCTCAACTATTTTGATGACTCAAATTGTTCGAGTCGCCAGAATTACTCAACTACACAGAACTCCATAGCGTGGACAGGCGGCGATTTTTGAGTTTTTTGATCAACAGAATCCAAAAATTATTTTGAATCTTGAGGAAATGATAATTCGTTCATTACTATCACTAACCTGGATTAGAGGGCCGTCCCCCCACAAAAACTGTCATTTCAGCATGGTAGAGAGGCGAGAAAAAGTTTATATTCTTTGGCAGCGTCATATTCAGTCCATCGACCGAGACGTTCATGACCCCATTTATTGTGACCCAGTTTATCGCGTGCCAACGTGCATCTGACACATTTACTCGAAACCTCAGCTCATACTCTGAAATGTGTATTCAAAAATAATCATGACTTGCAGAGAATTTAATTAAATTAAATCGCACTCCAATATTCCATGACTTTTATTTCTCGAACGTATAAATTCCCAGGAATGGCATCCGTGTCAGATCAAAGGGAGGAGGATATGAACTCCGAGTAAAATATAGTGTGCTTGAGAGTGAGTGAGAGTAGGAGTGAATTTACTTTTTGCAAGCATAAATAAATATGCAAAGGGAAATAGATGGAGGGCTTGCTGATTATTATAATAAGTATTATTATTTCATATTAGAGTAGATAACAATTTGGCTATCATGACATTGTCTATTTTTTACATAGCCTGCTGTCTACAATGGAATTTAATGATAGAGAAAGAACAAGGGAAAAATAAGGAGAAATAAGGCACAAAGAACCGTAAGAACCTATTTAGAATATGATGGGTCAGAGCTGCTATTTCCACTGAATTGTTGCAATGTATTAAGAGGCAAGCCACACAATTGGCTTCTGAGACGGCTAGTCTGTAAGTTGTTTAAGGTAATGGGGGTAGCCAATGTGGTTCTTGTCCCATCAGCGGTATAGTTTTTTCTGTGCATTTCTATCCTTGTTTTAGGTATGCTCTTCACATTTTCACAATCTCAGTGTATATTTCACCGGTAAAATCCATCATATACAAACAGTACTTATAAATCCAACATCAATTAGCACGCTGCAATCACCTTTGCTCTGTAATATAGCGATCACAGTCAGGTGCGACTCCAGGATGGTAAACGCGAGGCTGTCAGACGGCGTTCCTTCTATATCGTATAGCTGCATCAGGAGCACGCAACTACGCTCGTCTTGGCTGCGTATCTCGAACGATCCTTCATCGCCGAAGGGAAACTTTGAACGATCCAACGAGATCGTCACCCGACTTGTGACACCATCGAAACTCGTAGACAATTCTGCGCAAAAAAAATGTAAAAATGTTGATATAAACAGCAGCTTTATTAGCAATTCATATTAGTCTGCGTATGGTGTAAAGATTTCTATACAGATTGTACTTTAGATCGAATTCATTACATATCATTTGAGGTCTGTACCCATCACTATAAATTCTCACAGCCTTAAACCACTACATAATTTTAAGCTGTATTTTTGATTTAATTACATAAGCAGTGTTCGCACTGGCATGCACGTAAAAATCACACGTGATAATGGGCGGATCCAGTGTGATCCAGTTCCCTTTATAAGGCCATCTATCACATAACATACCTTATATACATGTACATCTTTTATATAGATCATTGTCATTTCACAAGGATGATACGAGAGGCAACAGCTCCTCTGCTGGGCTAATAATAATGTATTAACCTTTAGAGGACAGAAATATCCCTAATAACGTCTATATAGCAGATGTATTCTGGTGATGAACAGTAAATAGAAGCAAGTAAATGGGTTAAAGATAATCAGATATATACAGTGCGAGTCAAAAAAATGTCCCCCTTTTTAATTGCCCTGGGGGACGCCCATCATGTCAAATATTATTATAATATATATATATATCTTTGGAAAGGTACATCTCTCCTCTTTCCAAAGAGTGGTCAACCATGAAAATCCATCAATTCGCGACCGAGATATGGCGCAAACAGATATATATATATTATATTAATATTTGACATGATGGGCGTCCCCCAGGGCAATTAAAAAGCGGGACATTTTTTTTGACTCGCACTGTATATATATAAGATAGGATATGGCGTACACAGATATAAAATGACAGACAATGTTTTGTTCTAGTACCTTCACTAAAAAGGTACGTTTTGCTGGTGTATGTCTTGTGTCTATTTGTTAACAACTTCAAGCAAAAACTAAAAAGTGATGAATAAATTGGCGTAAAATTTCTTTGGATAAAAATCAGGAATGGCTTAGTAAAGATATGGATTTAACTGCTAAAGCAGTTCGCTGACTGGATCCAGGAATTTTTTAGGGATTAGTTGGAAAACAATTAGACAGCATTTGGTATCTTGACAGAAGTCTGAACTCTTCTAGTGCCTTCCAGTTTTTTTACTAGGATTTAAGATATCAGTTTGTTAGTTAAGAATAGACTTGAACTGTTGTGCCCTTTAGAATTCTAGTTTATAAATGTGGTTAACCGGACAATATTAATAGTCTCACTTATGAGGGGTGGGATAATAACACCTACAGTGAGAAACCCTAAGCCTGGGCAGACAATTGACCTTTTTCCATCCAATGGCTCCAAACGTCTGCATACGAGTTATGTATGGCACACCGCTAAGTCTATGCTAAGTTCATGGTTTTTTACAATGATTTTACAATGAGATGGTGACAGAGCAGGGAAGTAAGTGGTATAGAGACGCCTCCATAGAACATATCAACAGCCATGTCAGCGGGAAAATGCTGGAAAATAATGGAACCACTCTGCAAGGGCTACACAGACCACCTTGGACACAGCAGTCAAAGGCATTTTCTGCCTGAAAAATGCTAACTGCCCCCTATATCAGGTGGTGAGTAGACGTACCATCACTGCAGGTCTTGCCTATAAAGTCTCCGTGACAACGACACGTTGCCTTTTCCCACCCGGGAATACATGCCCCGTTGTTGCTGCAGGCAGACCCATTGATGCAAGAGTCCTGCAGAGGACAACCCACATGTGCCGGGGCTAAGTCATCCGGGAATTCGGTGCGCGCAGAGCGAGATAGGTTGACCAGAGTGTGGTTGATACGCACGTCGCGAATACAGCCCTCGAAACTGACAGAGTTGATGGATGATCATCGATAAATCAGAGAAAATCTCAAGTAAACATCCATAAAAACACTAGACAGACATGAGAAGGATATAGTATTAAAACTGACGTCATAAGACACTGTATATGCCTTTTTTTACTTTCAATTTATTTATGGTACACCGAGTTCGATTTTTAACTGTATTTCATATGTTTCTAGTTAATTATAATAACTATCAATTTGAAAAGTGTCTTTGATAGCCATGTGTTAAAAGGGCATTATAAATCAATAAAATTTCATTTCATTTCAAGACTGGTTAAAATGTCGGGTTGAACCTGGGTTTTCTTGCATTCAAAAAGAGTGCAATGATCCAGCCCAAAAACGACGTAACGTTTATACACACCTGGTATGCGGTGCGGCAACAGATTTCCTGAGTGGTGTAAAACTCTCGTCTGCACGGATGCTTCCCAGGTAGAGAGGAAACTTAACAGGAGCATTAAACTTTACTCTCAACCAGCTCTCAGCCACAACTCTCTGGCTGCTGTCGATAACTGGTCAAAAATATCAAGGGAGAACTAATTTTGTGGTTGGAGCAGTACCGTTACCTCTTCACAACATCATATGGCCTACTGGTTGGCGCCAGGTGCAGTGGTTAGAAGCGTTGCCTTGCAAGCGAGAGATTGCGAGTTCGAACCGGAATAAACCAGGGATTTTTTCCCGCGCCTTCCACAACAGGAAATGAGCAGGATTTTCGTGCTTGAATATTGAGAAAGATTTGCCATGAAATGGTTTATACAAAAAAAATATCTTGGGGATTTAACAAGGCAATATTGTACGTGCGACAGACATTTAATTATAAAGTAGCACCAAAACCTCGCCTTTTCACTTTTTTTTACTTTTTGAGTAGTATGCACAGCCATTTTATATAAATTAGAAATCAAGTACAATGGTAACAGCGTGGTACACTCGTAGGCTAAGAATACAGGTGCCGCTGATTTTGCACATTGTAGTAAACTTACAAATGTTTAATATATAGATTTACTATTCTGGAGGAAGTGAGCTAGTGACTAGATGGACTAAAATTCCAGATGACCCACATATAAACTCCTGTCTATCCAGTATAACTGAGCACGGGTGTCTGAATACATCTGGCAGTGTAGTTATACAAGAACATCGTTTATCTGACTACATTGTTGTTCACTGAAACACGTATCACTTTGTGACCCGAGTAGTTCCTACCTTGAGAGACATATTTGTCATGTGTTAGCAGTATGACCAATGTGTGCCACTCTCCGTTCAGCATCATTTTACCGAGTAAATCTCGGTACAGGCGACCCTTCGTGGAGATTGTGACGTGAATACTGCCGGTCACTATGGAGACACACAGCCATGTCTGTTCGCTATTCTAGGTAACACACAAAAGATTAATAACACATCAACGAGCTCACGAATCTTGGTCACACAAAACACACTAACAATACAAAACAGAAGCACACTAATTTAGGTAACACATACTCATAACACATATAGACAAGCTGTTGTTTTTGATTGTCAGGAGATAAGCTATTAAAACTATCAATGCCTGTATCGAAGAGTTTAGTGAAAGGAGGATTACCACTAAGGCCACAGAAAGTTCAGCAAAAACATTACAAAGTTGATTGCATGTCACAATGCAGATAACAAAAGTCACAGACATAATTTAAATTACTCTCACAGAAATCATCCACTTTATAGTGGAAGTTAGGGGGTGTGGGCAGCTAGTGTAGTGGTTAGAGCATTTGACTTTGAATACAGGGGTTCCCGGGTCAATTGACACTGTGACCAGTGTACTACTCGTGGAGTTTTGTTTCAAGTAGATGGGGGCCTGGGTAACCCTTGCTTGCAGTGTGGTTCTGTTAGGCTTTTTCCCGCTGACATAGCTGTGTTTCAGATGCTCTATGGATGATCTCTACATCGCGTATCTCTCTACTATCATCATCCCACTGTAAATAACCATTAACCATCGTAGACTTACCGGAGTGTGTGACGCATGTGAGCTGTCTGCAGACGTTTGGTACCAATGGCATACAATAGAAAAAGGTCATTGTCTGCCCAGACTCATTGGTTTTCCACAGTAGGTGTTTTCCCCCACCCCTTTAAGTGCAGCTAATCAAATTGTCATGTTAACCACATTTAGAGGCTAGCATTTTAAAGGGCCATGGGGCCCACACAACGGTTCAAGTAGCCAGCCTAATCTTACTAACTAACTAGAATGAAAACTACTTGCTAAAATAACCCAACTCACCGTGTACAATAAAACCCCACTCTTGAGGGCAGAAAATGTTACAGACAACCGCGATATCAGCGATGAGCCTTGAAAATGTAGAAACGAATTCTTAGTGAAATGTGCCATTACTTGTATTTCACAAAACTCTCCAGTGAAAGCAGACGAACAATCGCAAGATTTCTTGCTCCATTTGTCTACGCATTTCCCGCCATTTCTGCAGTAATTTTCCGTACAAGGCGAGTGCTGCCGACAGCCTGCTATCGGGGTCGTGACTGTGTGGTTTTCGGTGTCTGGGATTTTTCCTGATTTTTTTGCCAAGCTGACACTCTCATTATTAAATAACAAATTCTGGAAAATAAGACAACTGAGTTTTACTAAGGACAATCTTTCTATAATGACTATTGGAAAGAAAATAAATATTTGCTATTATTTAAGGAGAATTATTTATATTAGCAACATATTTTCATATTCAACTTTTTAATATATGCAAAATTTTTGAGTGAAATTATCGTACTCCCTACAGTAATAACCTGAATAAAAACAGCAGCGGACTGTAAAGTATGGAATTAAAATACCACACTTTAAAGAGAGTTGTAGAGCTTGCTAAATGTTAGTTTGTGAGGACTCATCACAGCCACCGTTAAACTCTCACAATATACTTCCTAAGTGCATAATAATTTGTGTTACTACGAGTAAATCATAATATCACAGGTTAGACCTAAAATGTTAAGAAATAATCAATGACAATATGGAGAACATAATTTAGTAGACATAGTGGCAGACGGAATAACGTGAAAACATGAAGTACAAAATAATGACACAAAATAATAATATGAATGACTTGATGACTTGACATGATTAAGTAATAATAATTTTAAAAACCATCTTACAGACAGACACCCGATGAAGCCCGTTGTTGATCTTAATTTCGCCCGCATAAACGGAGACATGACCTTGACACCTCCGATGTACAGACTACCAGAGAGCTTCGTTCTTTTGTTACGATGCCCCAGTGTAACCATGCAGTGAGCTGATTGGTTGCAATCGTCTGGACCTAAAACCAAGCGAGTCTTGTGCTCGTAGACAGCCAATTGGATGGTTTTTTGATAAAGTCCTCGCTCATCTTGGTAGAGATTGAGTCGTCTGATGTCCGTCTGCATGTTGTTTGTTGTGACAGTAAGACGCAAATAACCTTTGTGCAGTTCCACACCGACTTGTTCCAGTTGGTTGGCATTTCTGGGCTGATTTATTGACAAAAACTCATTAATTAGTAATCTTATTAATCTATAAATTTTAATAATGATAATATAAACAGTCTATTTGAGTTTTTTTTCTTATAATGTGTCTTGCGCAAGCACGTTGATAGTCAAGCTGTTCCATCACTCTCGGTCATGAGACGTGTAAGGTCTTTGCAATTGCTATCTTAACTCTACAGAGCCGCATATATGCCAGCATAGTCCCAATTCTCTGAAACTACACGAGGTTACGGATCTGGCAAACTCATTCTCAGTCATGGAGTAATTAAAAGAATCTCATAATAAAAACAATATGTTGTATAAGAAACAAACGTAGGGGTGTTCTAATATGATTCAACGATGTAAAATAACAAACATATAACCCACCGTAGACATGTACACCAAAATTCCGTCTGCTACCACAGTGGTTCTGAATGTGAGCTTAATGTCAATGGCAGATGGGAAATTCTTCATTATTATGGGAGACAACTCTACATATGTTGTTCCGGTAAACTCTGCTGATGAAACAACATCGCAAAATTTTCCCTCGATTCCCGGTGGACACAAGCAAACGAAAACAGACTCCTCCGATTGTGAACATGTGCCGCCATTTTGACACGTTGCTCCGAGGCACTTTGATGCATCGAGTCTGTCGACGGTGCAGTTACCCCCTGAAGTGATCCACAACGGCTGATGATTGTATCACTGAGTGACAAGCAGACTTAGACTTCAATACTTGGACAAAACAAAGTATCGAACGAAAAGCTGTTTATCTGGACCAATGAAAATGCATAGACGTATATGAACAGTCAAACAGAGAGAATATAATAACACGGGTAGTTGCGTTGAGCAGAGAACTCGTCTGATTTCTATGAGTATTTTTGGTAAATGTGAGATTAACACATTGATCAGGCACTTTGTGTTTTACAAGGGAAGCCGAGAATGTGGTTAGTACAATGTTAATGAATAGAGTTAGCCTCATTTATCTGAGTGAGGAAATTGCTGTAGGCACAAACCACATTTGACCATCGTCTATCCATGTAACAGGTTCCAAATGCCACAAGGGGACTAACTACACTCGTCGCAGATGTCCATACAGTGAGATATGACGAGGGGTCAGTGACGCCAAAGACAGCGAAACACGGCGATGAAAGATGACAAAATCTCCTAAATAAGAATATTGCACAGCTACCCGGACCACTATGGGTTGTGGGTCAATGGGCTGAGGTTCTATGGGCTGAGGCTCTATGGGCTGAGGATCTACTGGCTGATGGTCTACGGGCTGAGGGTCTACTGGCTGAGGATCTACTGGCTGAGGGTCTATGGGCTGAGGGTCTATGGGCTGAGGATCTACTGGCTGAGGGTCTATGGGCTGAGGTTCTATGGGCTGAGGTTCTATGGGCTGAGGGTCTATGGGCTGAGGTACTATGGGCTGAGGGTCTACGGGCTGAGGGTCTACGGGCTGAGGGTCTACGGGCTGAGGGTCTACGGGCTGAGGGTCTACGGGCTGAGGTTCTATGGGCTGAGGGTCTATGGGCTGAGGGTCTATGGGCTGAGGTTCTATTGGCTGAGGGTCTAGGGGCTGAGGGTCTACGGGCTGAGGGTCTATGGGCTGAGGTTCTATGGGCTGAGGGTCTACGGGCTGAGGGTCTTTGGCTGATGGTCTCGGTATGCTATTATGTGTTAACATGTTGCAAACACTGTAATCATCATAGAGTGACATACATTTGGCACTATGTTAATGGGGTGGCCAATTTGCTTCTCTGAATAGCTGAAGAAAAATGCACAGAGAAAAACTTATACCTCTGATGGGACTCGAACCCACTAATATAGAAGTTCAAGTCCCACCAGAGGTATAGCTTTCTCTGGACATTTCTCTCCATTCAGTAATCGAATCAGTTAATCAAAAGTTCACATTTTGCAATGACTATGTTATCATTAATGACATGTTCAGGTAGTGTTATTAACGTGTCATGAGCAAAAGGCTATTGTTATAAAGTAGGGCGTTGCAGTTATCAATCTATGAGCATCACCAGATATGGTGGATCAATCTATGAGCATCGCCAGATATGGTGGATCGATATATGAGCATTGCCAGATATGGTGGATCGATCTATGAGCATCACCAGATATGGTGGATCGATCTATGAGCATCGCCAGATATGGTGGATCGATCTATGAGCATCACCAGATATGGTGGATCGATCTATGAGCATCACCAGATATGGTGGATCAATCTATGAGCATCACCAGATATGGTGGATCAATCTATGAGCATCACCAGATATGGTGGGGAGACACCTTAAACTGTTGTGACAGTTACCTGACTGGCATTTCGTACGGAAATGTTCACACACTGCGCCGTAATACATGGGATGACACACGCATGTGTAGCCGACAGTGCCGTTTGTGTTCTCCACGCAGGTGCCTTGGTTCATGCACGGCTGGGATGCGCACTCGTAGATATCACCTTCGCAGAGATCACCTAAAGTTTGGGGGTCAAACCCAGCTTAGCCAGAAATTGTGACATAAAAGAGAAATATATATATATGTATATATACATGGTATCTAGAAAAAAAAGTTGAACATACTGTATCAATGATTTATTGTTTATATATTTCAGTATATATTAGGCAATAAAACAGAGTGTTCATGGTAAAGGAGAACAATTGCATAATTCTGACCTATGAATCCAGTAGAACAGTCACAGCGAAAGTGGGAGAGAAGAGACTCATCTTGTATACATGTTCCACCGTGGAGACAAGGATTAGGGAAGCAGACGTCGACATCCATCTCACAAATCTTCCCAGTGTATGGATATACACAGAGGCACTTGAATGACCTTTTGATTACTATACATGTTCCAGAGTTAAGGCATGGGTTGCTGCGGCAACTGTCTATCACGATGTTACACAGTGACCCTGTCATTCCTTCGGGACATGCGCACCTAAAACAAGGGGAAATTAATTTGTAAGTCCATATTTTAAATGAAGAAGTAAATGGTCTTTATATCGTTGTCTTTCCCGCTATTCTGCTGCAAATAGCCTTACCAATCAGTCAAGGTGGAGTGTGCGACATGTAGTCTGTCTGCAATCATTTTTAACCAGTGGCGTGATTAGAAAAAAGTCTGCAGCTTGTAGGCGTATTATATTTGTATTTGTATGAATAATATTATTTTACTTGCATGAATTTGACTATATTAGCTGCATGGTTATAATGATTTTATTGGCATCGAAATTATGTTGTTTTATCTTTTACTGTCATATGAATACTAACTAGTTTAACAATTGTAACAATTTTCTAACAATTTTACTAATTT
>WURV02173535.1:0-26634 GCA_011762755.2 Epimenia babai | reverse complement strand
ATAGATATTACGATAGGATGACACGAGAGAAACGGGCGAAAAAACATCTAGCCTATGGTGTCGCCGGAACCCAAAACCGCCAGATAACTGGTCTGATGCTTAATCAACTGAGCTACATAGGTGGACTTGGTTCTGTGCGTTTCGGTATTTAACAGCATTAGCCGATAAATGCTGAGGCTGATTAAATACCCCTGGTATTAAATGTGTTTCGACCATATCAGCCAGACTTACGGATGGATATCCGTAACAAGTAGTGGTCGACTAGAAATGAGACGGCTGATTTTTGCGGTGTGTGAAATATTAACGTATTTCCTTACTGGCGCTAGCCGTAGTGGTTCTATAAACAACTGGGAGAATTATACGCAGACGTAAAATTGTATATTATGGCGACATTTTCACACCGTGATTATATCTCTCGTGCCAAAACATGTCGTGGAGTCACTGACCAACGGTTGTGTGCTTTCTAGAATAAAAATAATATGAAAAGGCATTTTATAGGTCTGATACGATTAGCATGAGTTGTTTGTACACAATGCGTACAGATTTCTGTATTTATCACTTTCCACTTTCATTTTCCTGCCAATGTATAGATATATTTTTTGAATGTAGAAAATGCTGGACTTGATCTGTTGTCTTGGCCTCTATTGACCCCTGATAAAGCTAGACAGGCACGCTTTTGGTCAACGTGACGTATGGATTGGCCTTTCCTGATGGTTGGGAAAATACCAGACGATGCGCAGACAGTTGCCCTTCACCCATACACGCTGCTGAGTTCAAATGCCTACAGACAGTCTGCGTATTTCACAGAATTACCTAAATCAAATGATTAGTTCACAATGAGATGGTGAGATAGCAGGGGGAGGTAAGCCACACGTCGACCATCCAGAGAGCATTTGACATGCAGTCGCGTCGGATGAGAAAAGGCCCTCGCATAGGCACACTGGTGAGGCTTTCCCAGACCCCGATTTTTGTTAGAAAAACTCCTGGAAAATTCGGGAAGTTTTTTAATATTTTGTGTATTTTCACACTTATATTTTTTTATTCAAATTTTTTCGTATTTTGAGCTCATCTGAGCTTATGCTCGGCGAGCTGTTCTGATCAGTTCGTCCGTTGTCCGATGTCTTGAGACTTTAGACCCATCTATATATTTCCGATTTTTGCGATAGTGTTTTTATTTTAATTTTGATGCGACTGTTTTTCTAGAGTAAAAAGAAATACGAGAAAGCGTTCTACGAGTCCGATAAGGCGCAGGAAGCTCATCGGCGCGCCGACGCTGATATGAATTTGTCGCGGCAGGAAGTAGAAAAGGTAACTAAGATCGCACCTTGATATCAGGGGTTGTACGTATGTACGTTCAATTCGGCTGACCATAAACAATCGTTGCCTAAGCCATCTAGGTTCTTGCAGCACCTAGCCCAGATTTTGATTGACTGTACGTCATGATTGTGTATGACACATCTATCCCGCGTTATTATTTCGGTTTATTGGTACAGATTTCATCAGCTGTTAGTTTAGTGTTACATGCTAATTGCACCTTATAGGATTTGTCTCCTGGGGGTGGCCGGTTTTTGTTTGGTATTTTGGTTTTGATAGGGCTCTTAAGGAGATTTGTCCACTTTACAAGCGTATTAAAATTTATATTATATTTTATTATTGTTTTATTCAACAAGAAAGCATATATACAACAAACAAAATTTAAAAATCTAAAAAGACAGCATTATATATAATTTCACAATAGTCGTAAATGTATACATTTTTACTTTTTATATCATGCATGTATGTACAGGTAATTATTTCGTTTTTTACTGTGGATTGATGTTACTTGTTGAAAGGAGGTGCTGAGAAGTATTTTTGAACTTTTGAAACGTGAAAAAGAACTTTTTGGGTAGCACGAGAATATTGGAACTTGTTAACTTTGGATTATAAATACTTCTAATCTATTAAAAAACTTCTGACCATTAAAACTTCCTGAATATTTTGAACTGTATTTCAGTTAATTATAGTAACCGTACATTTGTAAAGTGCCTTCGATAGCCATGTGTTAAAACGTCATTGTAAATAAATCAAATTAAAAGGTCACTATCAATCAATAAAATTTCATTTCAAACATAAGACTTTAAACCTTTTACCTTATACTTATGAAATTTTTCCAGTCATTAAAACGTCATCGTACTATGCGAATATCGTATTTGCGAAACAGTGGACTGGTAAACCGCAAATTTAGGTATAATAATAACTTTCGTTCAGCCTGTATTTTCGTCGACTTTTTGTGTGACAGACGCGTCTCTACTCTATACGCAAAGGCCAAGAGTGCGACGACAGCAAGAACGAATACGCCAGCGTTCTCCACAATACGAACCAGTACCAGCACGAGCATTACACACAACACATGCCTCATACGTTCCAGGTGATGAGAGAATCTAGTCGTTCGTGTTGGTTATTCTACATTGTCACATGGGGTGAGGCGTGGTTCGGAAATTTATCGGTTGCGCGGTGCGGCGTCTGGTCAGGTGCTACCCGGTACTTTCCTGCATAACAATCGCGTTAATTGTTAATCACTTTTAACAGCGATTTTATCATTTATCTGGGTAGATGTTCTCGATTACGCTGTTTGTGTCATCGCTCTTGATTCGTGTCATTTCCCCGGTGCTATTGTATTGTCCACTATACGTCCAGTTGCTACAAGAGATGGACGAGCGGCGAACGACGTGCGTCGGTCAGTATTTGGTGAAGACGGCCGACATAGAGGACCAAGTGATCCCCATCATCAGTAACTGTATCGGCGACATCCGCAAGGCCGGGCACTCAATTAATGCTGCACAGGTCAGTGGCCATAGACGGTGATGTGATAGCCAGTGGTCGTAGTCAGTCATGTGATAGCCAGTGGTCATTGCTGGTGATGCGATAGCCATTGGTCATAGACGGTTCGTTGAAGTAGCTATTTGGTTTCGTTCAGGATGCAGTAGTTAGGTATGGTGATGCGATAGCCAGAGGTCATAGCTGGTGATGCGATAGCCAGTGGTCATAGCTGGTGATGCGACCGCCAGTCGCCATAGTCTGCGCTGCGATAGCCAGTGATCATAGCTGGCTATGTGATAGCCGATGTGATAGCCAGTGATCATAGCTGGCTATGTGATAGCCGATGTGATAGCCAGCTATATTATTGTCATAATAGGCAATGTGTTCAGTGATGCCAACCTTGCACCCCTTCTCACGAGGGGTGGAAGGGCCACACACACACACTGTGGATACAATGGATGCGTTATGCAACCAGTTGATGTATATGTAAATGAGCATCATTCATGGTCATTGATGGGATAGCCAGTGGTGAAAGGTGGTCATAACAGCCATTAAAATGGTACAGTTTGCCAGTGACGTAAATTGACTCTCGATTTTCTGACACTTTGGTATAAAGAAAATGATCAAATTAGGGATACCTTCGGGGTTAGACTGGCTGCCGTATTATATTTCCCACGTATTTCCGAGAGGCCCAAAGCCGAAATTCCGCGTTATAGTTCAAACGCCGGGACTCCACGGGAGTTGGGAAATCGCCGAGATTAAATCCCGAAAACTGGGATTACAATAACGACGCGCTTTCTATCGCACCATTCATGAACGCGATTTCGTGGCCAGGACTCGCAGCTCGTCATCGATCGATATAAGTCGGGTTTCACGATCCCCGAAGACCTGCCGTTCGAGGACTTGAGCGCCGAGGGCAGTACTCACGACGCGTCGTCGAACTCGTCCACGCCCCGCGCCCACACCCTACACAACAGCCACACGGCGGCGCGCGGCACCCATAACAACAAGTCCCGCAAGCGCACCGGTCTATTCGGCATCTTCGGCTCGAAGGTGCGTTGTCGCGCTAGGTAACGTACAATCGACGTTCAATGTTCACTCGATGGTTACTCAAGGTCCACTCGATGTTCACTCGATGTTCACTCGAGGTTCCCTTGATGTTCACTCGATGGTCACTTGACGTTCACTTGACATTCACTCATGGTTCACTCGACAATCACTCATGGTTCACTCGACATTCACTCATGGTTCACTCGACAATCACTCATGGTTCACTCGACGATCACTCGATGTTCACCCACATACACACGACCTTCACTCGACGGACACTAGTTATATATAATGTCATATAATAGCTGTATATAATAGCTCTGGTGTATATACATATATATATGGTAGCTGTATTAAGTCATAAAAAATTATAAATACTTTAAAAAGACAAATTAGCTATTTCTGACTAATGGTGTAATATTTTTCACAAGCCTTCACACATGAACACCAGAGGATAAAAAGTACCTCGGTATTCACTCCCGTCCCTTTATTGTACTAAAACGCACAATGCAGCAAAATGCAGACAGATTTTCCGGTAGAATCCAGGTCTTCGGAATATTTCTATTTGATTTTTTATATATTTTTTTGTCGAAAAATTGCCAAATACATACATCATAAAATCTCAGCTGTTTAGTACGTCAATAAACCTATTCATTTCATATAACACAGGCGTACATATAATCATTGAAAGAAGCAATACGCAATTAAAAGACTTAAAGGGCAGTGAATATATGTTCTCGAAATCAGTCGTCAATTTTACGTTATATTCTCCGTGTTGCTTTTTCATAGGATGGTATGGTTAAGTATGACATGCGGACAGGAAATGTTTCTACCATTTTACGATTAATCAATCGCATTCGAGTTTATTCATCAAGATAAGGTCACATCATTTAGTATATATTTAGTATATAAAACACTCAAACTTCAATATAATCTTTGTTGATCTTTAGGCTATACCAACTTGTTTATTCTCTGTACATAAAATCACCCACCCAACCTCGCTGCAATTCTCAAATTGTAGTTAATCAGTTTGCCTTTTAGCTCACCTGAGCTATTAGCGCAGATATTACGGAGCTATTAGCGCAGATATTACGGAGCTATTTAGCTCCGTGAGCTTTTCCGATCGGTCCGTCGTCTGTCTGTCCGTCCGTCCGTCCAATTTTTAAAAATTTTCGCTTAGGATCTTTTCAACAACCATTTATCGTAGAGATCTGCCATCGGCAGATATGCTAAGCTTAAGGGGAAGTAATTCCTGGCGATACATGTGATTTTACTTAAAGAATTTTTTTTCAACAAGCTTAAATTGTCTGTATGTTTTTGATGTTTGAGAAGAGTGTTTTTAGGCCTCTTTGCCCTGTTGTTTTAATATCCGAATAAGTGTTTGTAGGCCTTTTTGGCCTCTTTTATATACGAATTAGTGCTTTTTGAAGCCTGGTTGGTGTCTTGTTTTAAATATCCGCGTTTTGAATCCTCTTTGGCCTTTTATTTTTTCCTTTTTTTGTCTTTGTGTAATTTTTTTATTTTGCCACAGATCTTGTAAGTTTTAATTTTTCTTCAAGCATCTTGAAGCATTTTTTCATGCTTCTTTTATTCGACATTTGTTTTTTGTTTTTCTTGGTTTTTTATTTTTTCCAATAATCAAGTGAGCGTCTTGACACCCCTGTGTCCTCTCGTGTAGAATCTCGATATGATGTCATCTATGGATTATTGTATTTTTTGTTATGTTCAACAAAAAAATAAAACGTACAAGATAACGATATAAGATACACATTTAAAAAAAATTCAGCTGTATATTACATGAATATATTTTCCTCTGAATGACATATCTCAATATTTTTTTGAGTCCTGAGAATATTCTTATGTGTATTAGACATAAATTTCCCATTTGATATACGCAAAACTCTCCAGATTATCGTTATTCCTTCCGTTTCAAGCAATCCCACTTTTTTCTTCCTCTTTTTTCCAAAACCCACTCTCAAAGATATGTTTATTTATCATAATTTTTACATTTTTACACCTGCCTTAATCATGTCTATACTTGATGCATATTCATGCGTATTCAAGAGAATATAATACGAATATATTATTACTTCATCTCTTCTGAATGATGGCAGTAATATATTCCGTAGTCTCCAGGTCGCCACAAAAATTAATCCAGTTTTGTGGGTGGATTTCGGACGCGGATTTCATCTTTTTAGGTTATTGCCCACCTCAGCGCTCTCTAGTCATATCACTGTACATAATCATTAGACGTAACCTGGCCATGCAGACCGTTGCCATTCCGATGCGGGGCCTAGACTGCCAAATGTCAACCGATTCCCCCACCGTGATATACAGTAGTAGCCTTATATTCGATAACATCGTATCAGCCATCGTTTAGCATGTCATTACAGAGTCGGTTGTCCCTGCCTTTTTTTATACGATACACGAACATAGTATGGTAGAAACATATGCGCCCCTAAGCTGACTTTAAATATTCAGGAATTCTTCTTTTAGTATTAATGCTTAACGTCTTTGAATTTTCCTACCGCTTTAAAAACTACTTTCGTCGTATTCTTGCATCGAATTGCTCTCACTTAATTGTGACTTTTTTCCATTTGCGGAACCGTTTCTTTAATTCTTGGTGAGTACATAAAAATCTATTGTGTTTCCTCGTGGTTTCCATGGCTTCAGTCAAATTCACTCGTTGACATTGTATGTTGTGGCTTTTACCCCACTTATCACCCAACCGGAATTTCTTTCTTTGACACGTTGACCTTGGTCTAGTTGACATGACAGAGTCAGAGGATCATTCACGAATCAACATAGGATAATACTACTATACATGACTGTCATAATGTCATACAGAACCAATGTCATACTGTCATACAGAATAAATTTCATACTGTTTTACAGAACTGAAGTCATATACACCCATTGTTGTGCTATCATACAGAACCAATGTCATACTGTCGCACAAAATCAGAGTCATAATGTCATATAGTCCCAAGGTCATACTGTCATGCAGAACCAATGCTTTACTATCGCGCAGAACCAAGGTCATACTGTCATGCAGAACCAATGCTGTACTATCGCGCAGAACCAAGGTCATACTGTCATGCAGAACCAATGCTTGTACTATCTCGCAGAACCAAGGTCATATTGTCATATACAACCAATGTCTTATGGTCGTAGAACCAATGTCACATGGTGATCTTTCTCATTTACTCTCCACATAGCATTCTCACATGTAGTACTTGAGTTTCGACCACTTTTTGCATCTACCCTTGTCAATACGGGAAGACGAGATTTCATTTTCCATTTTTATTCATACAAATGATTTATGTATGCATGTAATTTTTCGTTAAGCTTCTTCAAAATTTTCTGCTGTTTTATTCATTATCGTGTATTAAATGCTCCAGTTTGTTGGTGATGCTATTTTCCTGCATGCATTTTGGCTCGAACCTCCCGTCACAATTTGCACGACTTGGATTCTTTGATGATTTATAGAATTTTTAGGTCTTTAACAGATAACATCTCCCTGATAGTAACTACTAATAAAGAAAAACTTCGCGCAAAATCATTACAATTTCAGGAGAACTGTATTGCCGTGGCTTTTATTGGCTATTTATCTCAATGTGAGTGACCCCAGCCATGAAAAGTTTCTCATCAAAGTACAGCTGTTTAGCTATCAAATGATTAAACTACATGGCAGGAAAATTATTAAATATACCTTCGTTAGTTGTCTTCACAACCCTTAGTTGTCTAATGTTACACTCCCGCATCAAAATCGCGCATGCGGTGTGTGTGAGTGCGTTGGACTCGCTAAAAATTCACTACATAGTCTTATGGCCAATGTTTTCAGGGGGATGATCAGAAAGAGGATTTCAGCGATCTCCCACCAAACCAACGACGCAAGAAACTCCAACAAAAGATCGACGTTATCAATAAAGAGATCGCAAAAGAAACGGGCGAACGGTGAGTGGGCGTGAATTAATCGATCAAATTGACTCTGAAACAGGCGCCAGAGGGTCGTTAACATCGTCCCTTTTCCCAGTGCATATTTACCATAAATATCGCCGTAGACATTACCCATGGCTGGGTAGACCACAGCCCCCGAACGGAATGACTTGCTTTAGGGCTGAGAGGGCAATGTGCAGCATGAAACTGACGAACAAGAGGAAGACCAATGACTTCGTAGATATGCTTGGAGTAGGGGAAACATTCGACCAAATGGGGGTGTGATCACTGCGATAGTATAGACATGTACTAAGGATGGAAGATGGACGTAATCTGAGAGCAGCATTTGGAGTTTGAAGTTGATAAGAGGAAGGGAGGATGACCTAGGATGTGGAGGAAGAAGGTGGAGGAGGAGAGCAGGAAGGGTGGTCTAACAAAAGAGGATGCTTTGATTCAGGCAAGATGGAATGTGGAAGTTAGGTGGATTGTTAGTGGAATAAGGCGCATCTGGCCACTACTGCTAACGGGACATCTCAGAATGAAACTAGATCTACTACCTAAGGATAGAGCAGGAATCCTATTGCTCTATTCTGGGAATTAAACCCGCCAGCTTTTGCTGCTCTATCAACTGATTTATGCCGTTCCCGTATCTTGTATATGAGAGCTTATGTTTTTGAGAGGTTTTCATGTTTATTGGTAATAATTGTGAAATAATTTTTGTGATTTATTGGTGTCGTCGATGTTGCTTGTTGATTATGTTTATTGTTGGTTTGTGTATTTTATCGTTTAGTGGATTTCAGCGGATTTTACTGGATGTACTTGCGGGCGTTGGTGGATTTTAGTTAAATTCTAATGGATGTCATTGGGTGGTGATGTCAGTCAGTGTTATTGATGTCGATCTTGGTGGGTGTTGAATTTTGGATGTCATTACGTGTTTAATGTCGGATTTCATTGGCAGCGAGGCAATTCTGAAGATGCAGACAGTGTATAAAGACAACCCAGCACTCGGAGACGCAACGAGTTTAGACAAAAAGATCGAAGAAAATGCTCAAAAATTAGATGATTTACATCAAAAACTCAAAAAATACCAGGTATGAATCGCCGCTGGTGACACGAGATGACGTGGCAACTGCCTCTCTCAGTAGTCCTAATGGTCCCATTAGGTTTCATTGAAATTTACACATTGTTACAGGGTGTTTGCTTGATTTATATCCAAAACTCTTGAGCCAGTCAGTTCACTCAATAGAATTTTACATGTCTAACATATTACGACCATTTTGACTTTTATATTGCTTCAATCGTATTTGCTACCTTATAATATCGCGAGAACTACATAATTACTTTAGTATTGTTTTTTATGGATTGGGTATTCAAGTCATTTGGTTGGTCAGTCACTGTCCAATGTGTAGGCCATTCTTGACCCTTTATAAAGCTAGCCTATGTGGTTTACATGGCAAATTGAATAACTTTAATGATAAGGGGTTCACAAAAATGCACTGTGAACACTTTTAATATACAATTTGTGTGAATGCCGCTAAGCGTGTTAATTAATAATATTTAGAGTAACTTAGTGAGAATATATTGAGGGTGTACATGTACAAAAATGTCAAATTATATTTTAAGCTTTGATGGTGACATTGTAGGATGAATATTTATTAGCTTTATATATTTTTATGATAATTATAAAGCAATATTTTTTTTCGAATATTTATTTATCCTGAGCTAATGGCTCAGACTTGATCACGATTATTAAAAAATGTAAAAGTAAATAAAAAATATGTTAAAAACAAAATCTGCTTAATGCAGAACTTCCAAGCGGACGCCGAGGGCAAGAGCAAACGACACAGTTTGTCGGAAGATTCGATGTCGAGGAGCGCGTCCGATGGGAGTGTTCAGGCCCCGAATAACGTATCAGCCCCCGGTACACCGATGCAGTCACACCACTACTCGTGAGTTATAGCGGTGCTTGCCTAATCTTCTATATCACGTCCGCATAATGTCACCCAGTTGTGTCAAATCTTTCCTTGTTCAGCAAAACCGCACCCAGTTTTACCTAATCTTACACGATTTCATCAGATCTCACCCATTTACGTCAAGTTTCCCCAATTTTCACAAAATCTTACCCATTGATGCCAAACCTCACCCAGTTCCACCAAATCTTGCCCATTTTGCCAAGTCTCACTAATTAGCACAAAATCTTATTAAATTCCCCGTAAATCTTACCGCCATAGGAAAAAAGAAAGGGGTCATAAGTTATAGCCTTAATCAACACCACGTGTCATAGTAGTATTTCATTATTGACTTGTGCGACCCGTGGCTCGCGCAGGCACATCGAGGATGGTCAAGGTGGGCGAGCTATGGTGATTGACCGGCACTCGCACATGTCTGACCGTACAGACTTATCAATGAATGACCAGGACTCATTCGACGAGATCGAATACGATACGATGCCTGTGATCGGCACGGCGCGCGCCATTTACTCGTTTGATCGTGAGTTTTACTTGTTTAATTGTGAGTTCCATCCATTCGATCGTTATTTCCATTTCGTAGATATTTATTCACAGTAAATCAAAGTGGTCATCGATGAAGTGGCAATTTATAATTAGTTGACATGTTGTCCTATACGGGTTTCATCATCAGTTTTACTGGTTTGATGATTCACGATGTATATTACGGCGAAGACATATGGCTTTAACATACGGTAATCTATTTACGCAGCATGAGCATACTTTTGTATACGTGGTAGTGGTGTCACCACTGCCTTGCAAATGATCTAGAACGACTCTTGCTGTGAAATACCTCTGTTGATGTTTTATTTGCATCTATACCACGGATTTACCTACCACATATATGAGGGATTGGTCGTGCAGCTATACGTTTCTCCTAGCAACCCCACAAGGGATGCACGTAGCTTACATACAAGCAATTCACCTAACTTCACTCATGCTACTTACTGCGTTTGTGTTATAATGATAATAAGAATAATATATTATATATTGTCATTTGTATATTGCCATAATCCACTATGGAGTTAGTCCTCAATGGTGGCGTCATAAAGTACGTTATTTTTGTATGTATGTATGTATGTATGTATGTATGTGAGTGAGTGAGTGCGTGAGCGAGTGAGTGAGTGTGTGAGTGAGTATGTATGTATGTATGTATGTATGTATGTACTATGTAATTATAGGCTGATTACAAAGGTACTTGAGGTTCTTGGCCCTTTAAAAAGCACGCCTATTAATGTGGTTAACATGATCAATTGATTAGCCTTACTGATCAGTGGTGGGGGAAAATACCTACTGTGAAAAACCCACCGAGTCTGAGCCGACTTAACCTTTTTTTCATTCACGCCACTGGTTACAAACGTCAACAGACACGATACGCATGTCGCACACTCCGCTAAGTCTATGGAAGGTTAATGGCTATTTACAATGAGATGACGACAAAGCGGGGAGGTAATCGACACAGAGACCATCCATAGAGCATCTGAAGCAATCCCGCCAGAGGGAAAAAGCCCTAAACAGAACCACACTGCAAAGGCCACCCAGACTCCCATGTGCACAAGGGTTTAACTTAAGGCGCTTTTTGTCCGAAAAACGCCGCAGGTAGTTACTGGCTAGAGCGAGAATTGAACTAGAGACCCCTTAATTCAAAGTCAAACGCACTAACCACTATGTCAACTAGAGCCTTAGAGTCATGCCAACGGACTGCTTCTAAATGACCAATATGCGCACCTGTTTCATCTTGATGAAATCATTGCGTGACTCGTAAATTACCGCAAAACTTAACAGTTATTGCTTCCCTAAATTATACTCGCTCGAACCCAACGTCGACATACAAACTTAAACGCGGCGCCGTTTCAGCCACGAACGACGTCTCGGTGCCTATATCGGAATTCGAGGAGATGTCCATTCTCGAGAGCGACGAAGGCGATGGCTGGACGCGCGTCAGAAAAACGAACGGCCTCGAAGGTTTTGTCCCGACATCGTACGTGGAGATCCACTTATACGATGATAACCAAGTGTAATAGTACTCGTCTCTTATTACTGTTGCTTTCTTGACTTATTGAAATGGCTGTGACCTTAATTTTATCTCCTTGTGACCTAATTTTATCTCTTCATCGTTACATGAACATTTATTATCTGACTTAATTCCCCTTTAACTTGATCTTATTGCCATTTCTTTCGACTCAATTCCCAACACGATCAATTTTTGATTATTTCGGCCTAATTGTTTCTTTGCAGCCTAATTCCGTAATTTCGGCCCAATTACCTAATTTTGGCCCAATTACCTCAATTCTCTTTCCATTCAATTTCTTTGAAAAATTATCCCAACTTCCATTGACATTATTCGTCTTTTATCTCAGCCCAATATCTGCCATTTTGTTTGCTCGAATTCAGTTTAGACAATTTTTATACCCTGAGCTTTAGCCTCCTTTCTTCGTCTGCCATCGTCACCCATCAGTATTGTATCCTCGCTCTAAACAGATAGCACTTTCCGACTCTTCTGCTCGCGATCAAGTGCGAAATGGTATTCACAGGTAAAATGCTAGTCGGTTGTCAAATTATTCAAGATTACATCAAGCGTAGAATTCTGTTGCGTTAGTCAAATTTATGCACATCTTCACCATCGTCATAACTTTAAATTATCTCAGCAATTATTCCAACATTATAATGTTTTTATTTAAGTATGTGCGTGTCAAATTCCAAGGGCAGATAATTTTGATAATGCCACGGGGGCCCTGTTTGTTTATTCATTGTTTATATATATTAGTAGAAATAATCCTTAAATGCACCCCACCCCCTACTCGTCACGATTGCCAGTATTTGTTATCCTTATCGATATTGACCTATTTTTACACCATAACCCGGTTTTGAATACGTGACCCAATTTCAAATAGAATCAACTTGCTACATTATCGAGTATATTTGTACGCGTAGAAAAATCGCGTTTTTTATTCCGTATTTCACACTGACTGGCATACCGGCATAGATCTTTTAAATGATTTTAATCGATTTTAATTGATTCCCCTCGTATAAAAATGAATTGTGATTTGATATCGTGTAAATGAGTGTCGGGTGTACATACGATACGATTTTTATCGCGACAAACAAAATTGTACGATAGTATAGTCATGGATGTAAATACTGCGTACCTTAATGTATTGTGTCATTATTCATACGAATGATTATAGTCAAACAAATGTACAGGCTTTTATGTGTTTTTTCTATCGATAAGATGCTGAATAATTTTTAGCATGCCTTGCTTTGGCTTTTGCCCTTTGTACTTATCCGTGACTCAGGATGGCAAAATGAGTTGGAATTGACATATTTACGTATTTTGCTTTTCATGTTTATCTTTTACAGCACTATGGGAGATTTGAACAGATGAAATGAAATGAAACCTTTTGACACATGGCTATGAATGACACGTTATACAGACACAGATATATAAATTACTTTTATACCGTAATTATTAGCCAAGATAGTGTCATTGGAAGGATGCCGTTTTCGAGGAAATTGGAAAACGTGACTTATGGGAAAACCGTGTTCCTAATTTGATCGCACTTTGGTAATATAATCTTCGGCAAGGAGTTGCCTATTTTTATATTAAAAATTTGATGCCCATGGACCTACCAATAATGTGTTACTCCGTTTGAACTAAAATGAGTTGAAAAAACAATGTTATATTCCCAAAACCCAATTATAACATCGTGTCGTGAAATAGATGCAATGCTGACAGCGAACATTTTGCCGCCAGTTTCATGCGACCAAATTTCTTATAGTTGTAAGAGAGCGTATCATTCGTTTGTGTCGCCATAAAAGTATTTATCATTGGGCCATTCAGATAGAGAGAATTCCAAGGATATTGGGAACACCAAATAACGCGGGTTTGCCTGAGGTCTGCATATATATCAATGTGATCTGTCAAATGAAAGAGAAAGTGTCGTGAATTTTAGCTTATTATTCAATCAGTATGCTTTCATAAATTGACTTTTTACATATCGGGGAAAACTGAAAATGGAAATATTGACATTGCTAATCCGATAGAATATGCTTTAATGTATCTAAAAAAAGGAAAAAACCTCAAATTCAACCAAAATCACCTCATCATTGTATTTCGGCTTTTCAGAGATGATAGTAATCTGTGAATTCCAGCTCAAAATGCCATCCCAGGTCGCATTTTTCACGGTGTATAAATCGGTCTTATTCACAATTTTTTAGCCCTAAAGAATTCACCAGAATTTAATCTTAGGATCGACATTACACTCGCACATTTCGATGAACAAAATAAACTCCTACCGCCGTATCGACTTAGACATGATGGTAGTTGAAGTGAGACATTTGAGTAATTGTTTAGAATGATGTAAATAAATTATGTATAATAGGTCAGATATTGTATTCGTTGTGTGGGGCTTGTACAGTTGCCACCAACGTCGTAGGTGCTCGGTGGCCGTGTACGTATGATAAATTGTCTTTCTCATTTCTGATTTCCAACATTATTAAGGAGTTTTGCCCTTTCAACAGTTTGCCAACCAATTCATCAATTCTTTTTCCTGATGTAAACTTGAAAATGTTTTTATGGAAAATTCCGTGTTACCAATTGTATGTGGGTTTTTTCCTCGTATGCAGTTTCTTTTCTAAAAGAACACTCTTTTACTGATAGGACTTGGTTTTCCAACAAAAAAGTCACGAATATGTCTTATCTAGGGATGGAGGAATAAAATAGCGATATACTACCCATGAAACCCTACCCATGAAAATTACAGACTTGCTGTGTTTATGTACATCAGATAGTCACAGATATATAATTTGTTGATGTATTTGGCCAGAGTAATTTTGGCGAAAATTTTTGTGTAGTTTTTTTACAAATACATTTGAAAGCAAACTTTCCCCGGGTGAATATTTTTATTAAAACTACAGTCCAACAATGATACACAATACAACAATGGTAGCTGTAAAATCTGTCAAATGTCCATTGTATACGTTAAGTAGACTTAGTATTTGTATTATTAAAATGAATTATGAATAATCTAATATAAAAATAACTTGAAATTCTGACCACACCTATGTGGCTGTGTCTTAAATTATAAACATTAGCACATTTTCCAATTGCACCCAACTCTACGATATTTCCTGCTGATTTGATACACCCAATCTTGGCCTTTCAGCTCGTGCTCCCTTGATATCGTGACCGTCAAAACAGTGTATATATATTACTTGTAAAATATCCTACCCGTACTTTTTTAAATCGTATAATACTGTGATGCATAATAGCTTGAAGGAATCACTTTTATATTTATTCCTTTCATGGCAGACAGCTAATTGCTTCAAATTAGGTTTAAATATCTCTGATCTGAACAAAGATCAGATTTTCCCCCGCGTATTTCTGTCCTAAAACATATCGATGGGTAGGGGACTCCCCTCATAGTGTAAACTTCTTAGTGACACGAGGCATCTCTTAAATTCACAAAATAGATTCGTGTTGACATCTATACAACATAAAAATCGTACGGTCGAGGAAGACATCAAGTGTTGATTTCCGTACACTTTGAGAGTATCGGGTTATTGCTGGGCGGGTGCATTCGAGTATTGCCTGTGTATTATTTGTGTCAAGTGGCGCCCATGCCAAGGTGCTATTCAACGATTTTATCCCAAAATACCCCTCTGTTCCTTCTTCTGTCTGGCATTAAAAGTATCGTCCAAGATAATTTTCAGTTTTTAAAAAATAATTTTCGTCCTTTTAGCTCACTTGAACTTATACTAGATGAACTTCTCTGATTGGACTTCACCCGTCGTCCGACCATCTGTCCGATGTTAACACTTTCATAAAACATCGTCTCAACAACCATTTTTCATAGAGCTCTGCAATTTAGCGGATATTATTCATAGGTTGGTCTCTTTTAGATTTATGAACCATATCATCATAGGACCAAGTGGAAGTAATTTTTGGTGATATCTCTAAGTTTACTTAAAAAGATTTCTTTACAGGATTAAATTTTCTAAATGTTTTAATGTTCCAGAAGACTATTTTTAGGCCTTAGTGGCTTCTGTTTTTATTTCTTAATGAGTGTTTTGAGGCCTGTTTGGCCTCTAGCTTTGATATCTGAGTGTTCTTAGGCCTTTGGCCTTTTTTATCCGAATGAGTGTTTTGAAGCCTCTTGTTTTAATATCTCCGGAGGCCTTCTTTGGCATTTTGATTTTTTAGTTTTTGTTTGTTTTTGGGGTTTTATTTATTTTTCAAGTTTAATAGTTTTCAATTATCTTCAAGCATCTTCAATGCTTCTTTTATTCGATATTCTTTATTTTTTATTTTTTCCAATAGTCAGGTGGCCCCCTTGGCCTCTTCTTTATCAATTCATCTGATAAAAGTATTTGAATTAAGAATTACATTTTGCACAAAATCAGTATATTTTGGCCATTCGAATTCTCCATTCAAATATATCCGTTGTTCTGGATGGTTATTCTTTTTTTCAGAATATGCTTGTACTGCTGATGATCACGTCAGTATAGATAGATACTCTGAATAGCAAAGTCATTGTCATATAGGGTTTTTACATACATGAAATTGACGCAGTGCTGTTTATTATTGATATTCCAGCGTTAATTTCTTCCGCGGGTATTTCCATTTTTCAAAATGATCAACATTGCGATCTATTTTATCAACCGTTCTGAGCGTAGATGATCTATTTACCCTCAAATCAGTACCGACGTCGCGTTTTCGTTCGTGTCCTGCGTGAATCCTCGTCGATCCGTAACTATCGCTTATTTCTTGTAAATATGTTTTAGAATTTCTTGTATATATCGCGGCACGTGTACAATGTACATGTATGAATACGAGTCCCTAGTCGTCTGCATCGTCCGTGTTACTGCCCAACATCTGTGTTTCTGCCCAGCATCCGTGTTTCTGCCCAGCATCCGTGTTTCTGCCCAGCATCCGTGTTTCTGCCCAGCATCCGTATTACTGCCCAGCATCCGTGTTTCTGCCCAGCATCCGTATTACTGCCCAGCATCCATATTACTGCCCAGCATCTGTGTTTCTGCCCAATTATTATATTACGAAATGCCAGGAACAAAATGAAATATGCTGCATCCCCAATAAGACTACAACTCCTTTTTTCCCAAAAAAATGTCATTTACATGATTAATAATAATATCAGGAATCTACAGACTACGTGATAATCCCCGAGAGATCAGTCATGGAACATTGAAAAGTTAATGGAATTTTCCATTGAATTGTACGATATTAACAGCGTGTTTATTCAATTAATTCTTTTCTTGGTACATTGAACGTAATGCATTTCACATTTTCGGCTTTCGACACAAGAGTGTAAGTTTCAAAAAAAATATGGTACACCAACAATGGGCCTTTTGGAAGCAGTAAGAGCATAATTAAATAAAGTTCTAAAATATCTTGTACTAAAAAGTGGTGTATTGTTTATATTACTTTAACCATAGTACCGCGTGACAGCAGGATGAAAGGACCTTGAATGTTTTAACCCTTAAAGCATTGAACCAAGAGATGTTCTTCGTAATATTGAATATATAATGACTAACAGGAATTGAGTTAAATTATCGATGAATTGTTCAACTTTAACCCTTCATCACTTTAATAAGGGAAGATAATCAAAAATAATACATTCGTGTTCCATATTTTTGGGTAGAATTCGAGTGAAAAATGTCAAAAATTTTCAATAATGGAGATTTTTTCGTATGTTTATGTATTTTCTTACGTGCTGACATTGGAATATTCCTTGCGCCTTTTCTTGCAAGTTTAATATTAACCGGAAAATGCCTAGTTCTGGCAAGAAATGTTTGAATAGGTCAGTATGCTCTTCACGGTAACTTCTCTTTGGTTGCTTCAACACGCCTCGCTCTCAACTCGTTAGTGTTGAATTACTGATAGGTTAATTACTAAGGTAATAATAGGAAAGGTAATTCGCCATTGTCCCACTTTCTAAATAACAAATTACACGAATATATTGCATACTATGGATGATCCAACATTGTCTCGTTGAAACGCGAGAGATGGCGCAAGAAATATGTCTTCAGTTTTGAACTCCTTCAAAGCCTGAATGTTTGTACGAGCTGAGGGTGCGTCTGGTGAATACAGTCATTGTCTACCTCCTTCAATCCCCTGGCAGTAACCAGATGGGCCCTAGGGCTGCGGGACTATCAGGATTAACGAGGACGTAGTATACAATCTAATTGCAATGCGCGCCACTCCGATTCCGTAATTGTATCTGTCTTTATAATGCAATAAATTCGTAATATATAAAGCGCCCCGGTGTATTACATTTCTTATATTTTAATTCATTTTGTTGGTGTTACCTTGTTCGTGTTGGGATTATGTGAATAAGACATAATGACACCCCTGACAACACAATTGTACGGTCACTGGTAGTGGATGAATCATAGGTGAAAAAGGTAAAGTACCAGCTGAGGCTCTAAGATCTGGTTGGCAATGAGTATATTTTTATTGCAGTAGATACAATAACTTTGACACTCGCATATCACCCGCCAAGGGTGATATCTAGCGTCTATCCATTTTGGAGACAGTTTACTCCAGCAATCGGGGGTAAATGACTTGCTGAGGATCATAGCAGCAAAGTCGACCAGCGAGTCGCTTCAAACCCTTGACCTTTCGGTTATGAGTCCAGTACTCCTACCACTCGACTGACTGCATCCCCAAGGACAGTACAGATGGTTACTACTGGTGGTAGCTAGTTTTGAGTAGTGGTACATGGTTATTAATTGGTGATATGTAGATGGTTATCGGTTGTAGTTGGTGTTGGGGAGTAGTCTATTGTTACCGTTGATGGTAGATGGTCATGGGTGGTAGTATATAATTGTGATAGACGTTCCTGCAGATGCTTCGCCACAGCCCCGTCAGTACCACCGACGTATTCGAATTGCATCGAAGAATCTCAATTTGAAATGTTTTATCAGATGGGACAAAGGTGACTGTGGCACACAGTTTTTGATGACACGACCCTGCAGACACGGTCAGGCAACAGTGGATGGCTGAGAATGACCGAGAGACATTTAAATCATTCACGGGAGACATTTAGATCATTCAAGAGAGATATTTAGATCATTCAAGAGAGACATTTAGATCATTCAAGGGAGACATTTAGATCATTCAAGGGAGACATTTAGATCATTCAAGGGAGACATTTAGATCATTCAAGAGAGACATTTAGATCATTCAAGAGAGACATTTAGATCATTCAAGAGAGACATTTAGATCATTCAAAATAGCTGATAAATCTGTTATGTGGGTGGACTTGTCATTATGTCACGTGAACAGGCGACAGAAACCTCGGTGGACGATGAATAGTGATGTTAGAAATATCAAACCGAAGGAGTTGGTAAAGGGTGGTATGAGTAACCTCAAATCACAGAGGTTGGTGTGATTTAAAACCTCAAACCTCAGTGGTGATGAATGGTGACATGAGAAACCCAACATTGCAGGGCTGGGTGGTGGTGACATTAGAAATCTCAAACCTCAGGGGTCGGTGAAAGGCGTTGATAACACTCATGGGTGGGAACCGTAGTAATAATACATGTCAATGGAAATAAAAACAAGACAATGTGTACAAAAGTGCGTATTCTATATTATATAACAAATATATAGGCGTATATGAGAAAACTAACTACAGCCAATATAAAGTGTAATAATAGAAACTATCCACAGTACCATATAAAAAAGTAAACGGGAAATACGAACAAGTTTGTTACATGCGTAAAGTAGAAAACACAGATCGAAGTATTGTATAGTGAGCAGTGCTATAGGAAGTTTGATAAAGGTCTGCAGTCGAAAATTAAAACTGACGAGTCCATTGTCTTCAAAATGACTAGATTTGGGAAAAAATTCCGTTAATATAATCAACTAAAGACAGTTGCCGGTGTCAGTATATGAATATTTTGGAGGTGAATAATTTAATTAACGAAGTGAATGTATTTGATATAAAACTTCCAGGTATACTGAGGCGAGGTTTTAATTATCTACCTGAATTCTGAATATGTGAAATACCAGTTCATGTCTTTGGCACAATAATGTCTCTCGGGGTAAATTAGATCGAAAATAAATTTTAAGTAATTTATGTCTTTAATACTATAGTTAATTTTTGCTTTTTTATAGAAACTTCCGACTAACTACGGCCTAAGATACGCTAGAGAAAATTAGTGCGGAAAAGTTGGGCCAGTAAGTATTCAGATTAATATAATACAATGGTTGAGACTGGCTGAGGGCAGGAGTACAGGAGGCTGAGGGGATTACTAAAGCGTATATATGAAAAATAAATCTACGCTAGTGTTGTATAATACAAGATATCACATAATATATACTGCATAGACAGGAATTACAGGTGTAGCAGGCGTGGGCATGAATAAAGATACCAGAAGATGTATTTGTAGGTTAATAAGATGCCTTCGAGCTGACTGGTATTGGGTGTAAAACAAGGGGCCAAAGTGGCCTCAAGATGCTCACTAGACTATTGGGGAAAAACAAGAAAAAACAAAAAACAGAGAAAGAATAAAAAATTTTGTATAAAGGAAGAACTTGAGATACAAGAATGTAAGTGAAAACTTTGAAAAACTGTTGCAAAATAAATAAAAATTATAAAAACAAAAACTGAAAAAAACAAGAGGCTAGAGAGGCTGCCTCCAGACCTTGAATATAAAAACAAGAGGCGAAACAGGCTTCAAAACACTCATTCGGACTTGAAAGACGCCAAAGAGGCCTGCCTACAGGTACTCGAATATTAACACTCTTAAAAGGCCAAATAGAATTCAAAACACTCATTCGGATAAGAAAACAACAGGCCAAACGCCTAAAAATACTCTTCTGCATCTTTAAAAACATATAGAAAATTTAAGTTTGAGAAAATTTTGTAAAATTACAAACGGGCAGAAATTATCCAACCCAAAGATATCTGCCAAAGTGTAGAGCTCTGCGACAAGCGGTTCTAGATTTATTAAGCAAACATACAAACAATTACTTCCCCTTGGTCCGATGACGATATTGATTTTTTAAGTAAACATTACTTGCCCTTGTTCAGATGATGATGATATGCTTTACAAATCTAGAGACCAACCGAAGGAGAATATCTGCCAAATGGCAAAGCTCTACAATAAACGGTTCGTTAGAAGATTTAAAAAAAATCAGACAGATGGACAATGAACAAAGTCCGATCAGAAAAGCTCAGGTGGGCTAAAATAGCGTGTTTTCATTGTGAAATATATAGTGATATTACAGAATGCGTCATTATTCTGATGAATTCACGATAAATGCAAATTTTGAGAAGATAAAGCACGTTTATCAAGATAAATGTAAGGTTATAGCATCAAAAAGAGCACGTTTGATGTATTCACGATAAATGCAGTTACAACGAGGCATGTTAATCATGATGGTAGCTTATGGCAAGGTTGAGCACATAGGATTCAATCATGATAGATTCAGGGTGGGAAGAAAAAAACACAATCGTGGTTGAGCATAAAACCATAATTATAAGTTATGATTGACAATGAATAGCATAATCATGAGCGGAAGAATAAAAAAATACCGCATGAACGATATAAAACACCCCAGGTTACTTATCTACCGTTTAAAGATGACTATGTACTTACTTGTGTAAAGAGGAATTATTTTATTATAAATGTCGCATATATGGTGTAGGCAAGTACGCGTGTTTTATTACGTCACGTTCTTTAGCCTCACCATCTTGAAGCGTACCGAGAACGTGACGAATCAACCATGCGTACTTGCCTTCACTGTAAGATGCGACATTTATAGTAGTATAATTTCTCATTACAAAAGTGGGCACATTATTATAAATCACTCTGTACATCATAACGGCACTTTTTTAATTACCTACATTCCACTTTGTTTTGCAGAGATGTCGTTAACCCTTAGCATTCTGTTGTCAATGAATTGTATTTCAAGAGTAATGTGACGTACAGTTGCCAGTGTGGTAGGGGTTAAGCCCTGATTTCATTTTCACTAAGCGATGTCTCAAAATTAACTCGACTTTTCAATGAAGCCGTTTTTATGATTAAATACACAATGGTGAAATTTGAGATGGTGTATAGCGAAATTAGGGAATAGAGGGTGAAATGACTATATTTGTTTTGGTGAAATGTAAGCCGAGATAAGAGTAGTAATAGGAAGTGAGGTTTTTTGCGGATTATTTTAAATCATTTTACCATCAGTCCTCAAAATTAGTTGAATATCGTGCCCTGAGGAAGTACTGGCGATGGTTACCTCGAAACAATGGTATCTATAAATAATGAAATTTGCCTTTGAACAATATTCAAAATTTCATCAAATCCCGAAAATTTCACGGAAAATACGAAACTAACAACTATAATTTTACCTGAAAAAAGTACATTGTTTATCATTTCATTTTAACACATCCTGTTACTCAATAACGGATTCGCAAAATGCAGCTCTTATAACTGTTATAACTGTTATTATAATACTTGCGTACTTAAACAATTCTTTAGACAATATCTTTCGCACGTATTTTCACCAGTAGTCTATTTAAATATATCCACAAAAAACCAAAAACCCAATTATCTGCGATTAGCTGAAGCAACATTCGTAGAAGAATACGACAGTACATGGTATAGTTTAACATTTTTACGTCAGGATGACGAATACATTAAAACATGGCTGGTCTGTCAAGGACAGTGAGATAACCAAGTTGGTATAGCACTGGTGTATACACCGCGAGACGACTTCTTTTGCATTTTTGTCGTCGGGGTAGTTTATCCCGATATCTGGGTGATCTTGTCGTGGCCAAGTACCGCCAAAATTGATCCATAGTGACGCGCACAAGTAAAAATATTTGGTGCCGACCTCCCGAAAATTGCCGCGAATTTGGTCGCATGATGTGCGTGAATTTGATTATCTTTAAGGGAGAACTCCTGAATATATCAAACGTATAGTCTGTGTTGTTGCTGATTGCTTTTAGAAAATATCGAAAGGCACATTGGATTTACGTTGTCATACATAAAGAAATGTAAATTGATTAAGTCATTTCGTCATTGTTGCTGTTATATTCTCAACTTCTCAACTGTCTCCTCACCTTTCACTCTAATCTGTTTATGTCGTACACCAGTGCACCACGTTATTCGCATAAGCCTATAAATATAATGTTCACATCGTACACCAGTGTACCACATTATTCGCATAAGCCTATAGATGTAATCTGTTTACCTCGTACACCAGTGTACCACATTATTCGCATAAGCCTATAAATATAAACTTCTTTACATTGTACACCAGTGTACCACAGACATCTACAAATATAAATTTACATTGTGTCCCAGTGTACCACATCATTCGCATAAGCACATGAAGGTAATCTGGTTTGCATTGTACACCAGTGTACCATGAGATAACCACTTCGGCATACCGGCTTTCTTTCACTACAACAAACTAATTTCGTATTCGTGCGTTTTACGTCTAGCTAATCCCCAAAGTTTGCCGACACCTTTCGTACACGACGTATCCGATGCTGACGGCCGGCGCGACCTTGAGGAAGTTCGGAGCGATGCCACGATACAAACCCAACGGTCCTTCCTTCTTAACGATGCTGGAGAACATGGAAACCATAGTGTCTTTCGCGCCGGACTGGATCGCGGCTGAAATCGCGCGTATGCGGAAAATATTACACGATATGCAGAGTTTATACACAAATATTACACGATATGCAGAGTTTATACACAAATATTACACGATATGCAGAGTTTATACACGCTACAATGGAAGCCGCTTAACACGGCTTACCTGTGACAGGTACGGCATAACATTTATAGACCGCAAATATCAGCCAATCGAGCCCGTCAGATGCAGTTTACGAAGAATATTTATAGCAGCTATTCAGCGCAGATACAATACCTTCCATCACTCGCATATCGCCCAACAAAGATGATATACATCCACTCTAGAAACGCGTTCACCCCACAAATCAGAGATAACTGACTTGCTGAAGAACAAAGCAGAAACGTCGAATGGTGGGCAGTTTCGAACCCACGACCTTTCAGGTACAAGTCCAGTGCGGAAGCATTCGACAATCTGATTACCCGAATTGTAAATGCCAGAACAGTAACAGCCACGAGCATGCCCCTAACGATTTTATTTCCCCCGCGGCATATTTCCTTATGTTGCCACGAATAAATTTCACTCATGTGGCGGGATCTCACAATCTGCTTTACAATAAAAACCACAACGAAGTGAAACTAAATCATATAATCGTACGTACGTACGTACGTACGTGAAAGTAGGTTGATTTCGAAGGATCATCATCGCTGGGGCCATCTAGGCTCTTTACACTAACCCTAAATGTTGACTAACGATATAACAATACTTCATTAATGTGTATTGCCGCGTTGAATATCGTGCGTGATTATCTCAAGTACCGAGATACTGAAAACAACAGCTATTTGTTCGCGTAGTGTTACTCTACGTTTGATTAGTCTTTATTATAGCCACGCGGGACGTATGCATGCTACACGGTAGAGGGCCACCCTAAGATTCTGCCATTATTACGATGTATAAACCAACCTTGCGCCTGTAGACGTGTGCGCACGAGAGCTAAGGGGTAGCTAGCGACCTGCCCGCACGTGCTCGACGCCGTGCCGCACCCCAACAGCACGAAAATCCCGGGGTCGGAGCTCTCGTATCTCTGGGCGTACATTGTCTTCAATGTCTGCAAAAGAAAAAAACACCGGCATATAAACACACAAGAATCGTAAACCTTATACGCGATTTAAACCACCCGAGGAGTCCTCCAGATCACAAGGACTCCTCCAGATTTACGAGGAATCTTCCGGACCACGAGGAATCTTCCGGACCACGAGGAATCTTCCGGACCACGAGGAATCTTCCGGACCACGAGGAATCTTCCGGATCACGAGGAACCTTCCGGATCACGAGGAACCTTCCGGATCACGAGGAACCTTCCGGATAACGAGGAACCTTCCGGATAACGAGGAACCTTCCGGATAACGAGGAACCTTCCGGATAACGAGGAACCTTCCGGATCACGAGGAATCTTCCGGATCACGAGGAATCTTCCGGATCACAAGGAATCTTCCGGATCATGAAGAATCTTCCAGATCACAAGGAATCTTCCAGATCACAAATAATCTTTCAGATAATGAGGGACCCCCTAGAAAACCAGGCGAGGGATTCTCCTAATTAGCCGTAGGTAACACTGTCAGGTGGGGAAATTCTGCTTCTACACTACTTCATTATGTTACCTGCGACAAAATAGGCACATCTGGTAAATGATAAATCTGATAACCTTATAAATGATATATTCACTATTACAAATGATATATCTACCATGATAATATATCTACCATAACGAATGATGAATCCATCGTTCTAAAATGAATTACCTACCATTATAAATAAGATATCTACCATAATATATGATATGATATACTATAATGAATGGTATATCTACTATAATAAATGATATATCTATGAATCATTCTCTCAGTTAACTTATGACGTAAACCTTTACTTTGTTTGAATTCTATTAATACTTCAACTTCACTTTCAAGTCCGCACTTTAATCCTCAACACTCTGTTGTCATAGACTTGTATTGCTACAGTAATGTAATATACAGTTGTCTGTGTGGTAAGGGTTAAATCAATCATCTCCAATTAGCACCCAACATCTCCAAACAGATATCGAGCAATCAAGGAGAGGAAAGTCCCCAAAGTGGGAAATCCCCTAAGTGGAAAATCACCGTAGATCTTACCTCGTAGATCGCCAAGTCTATCCCGGCGTACGGTATAATACCGAGGATGTTGGGAAGGTAGCCACGGTAGAAGCACTTAAGACCCTCGTTTTGGTACAGCTTCACGGCGCAGTCGATCATGCCTTTGTATTGACCGGTCTTGCGTATGGCCAGGCGCGTCTTCATCACCTGACCACAAGGAATGGAATCATTGATTGGTACACCGGTGTACGGTACACTGGTGTACGGTACATTGGTGTGTAGTAAACTGATATACGGTACATTGTACCTGATGCAGCAGTGTACATAATGGTCTACGTATGTAGTGGACTACATAGGTACGTTAAACTAAATAATTCATATTATTCATTATTGGTTCTGAAAATTTCTGTATAAAATTCAACAACTTAGAAAGTGGAAATTTTAACATAATGTAAACACGACCCACCTCCATCGGGTAGATTATGGTCTGTGCCGTTGCCCCGGCCAACGACCCCGCCAACAACCTCTCTAACACTCCGATCTCCCTATTAGATTCACCTCGTATTAAAGTTTTTATCTGAAATTTTGAAACACATTTATTAAAGGCACTACTTAAGACCGAAAGTCGACAAGAAAAGCTACAAATACGCCAAAAAAGGAGACCTCAAGATTTCCGATGTCAACAGGAATATTCTATTCGCCGTCACCGTCATCTTCATCCTTATCGTCATCATCGCGATCGTTCTGTCTTCTCTGGTACAGACCACAGTCATTCAAACCCTTATAAACGCCGCACCACCGGTGCTGGTAACTCAGCTGTCAGCCGCGTTTCTAGATAAAACACGGGCTATGACCGAGCCACAGTTCTTCCGGATTCAAAAATGTCGGCCAAAAATTGAAGCTAGATAGCCTTAAAACAACTGAATGTTTACGCGAGCCTTATAGGCCGTTTACACTCGCATATTTATATCTGACATAAATATTTGGAACAAATTGGTAACAAATGTCACTGATTCAACGCCAAAAAGGAGTATTTCACGGAATAGAGCGTGCTCTATTCCGTGTAATAAATGTCACGGATTGGCCAATGAAATGCGCCGCTGTA
>WURV02173524.1:0-14046 GCA_011762755.2 Epimenia babai | reverse complement strand
TGTTATACAATATAATTAGTTATCACACGAAATGTATATAGGCACCTTAGAGACATACTAGTTATTAGGGCGCCTCCAAAACAAATGTATTATTTTTATTATTATTATTATAAAGGGAGGTGATCGAAGTATAACTGATTGTAAATCTGCCCCAGAATTTACTTCTACTAGCTATATTATAGCTGTTCAAGATAAACAAGACAAAAATAACAAAATTACTACTTTGATGAATATACCTAACTTGTCATTGCTAATTACTCAAACGTATCAACAATACGATAAATAAAACACACAAAGTAAAACAATTTCATATATGGGCAAACGATTAGAGAGTCTTGTGTAGCATACCCTGTCGTTATTGTCCATATGCGGTATGCCCCATTTAAGTAACTAAGAAACTATCAAATTTTTATACCCCTCAACCACGCATGGTGCTCGGACGTGGTTTACAAAAACACTTAAAAACACATTAAAATTGTATGCTCCAGTTAAAAACAGGCCTAATAAAAAAAATCATTATGTCAATAAAAATACAAATTCGTTCTGTAAATTCATGGACCCAGTTGTACAATGATGTCTTTAAATAAGCATTCATTGTATATTATTCGTTGTATAGCCGACTAGGGTTTATCAAAAATTGAGATTGTATTAAGTGTGTTAGATAGCGTTGCTAATAGTGCACTTTAAATCAAATATATTTCATTTCATTTCATTTTGCAATCTTCTTCGTCATCTCGCGCGCATTTCCTGAGTGTTGTGCTGTCTGGGTGCGGTCGGTTTACGGAAAATATATAGAAATATAGCATTATACGAAATGTTGATGAGGGTAGTCATTGTTGTTCCCTAAATAACTGAAGAAAACGCGCAGAAAAAAATCCTGTACATCTGATGAGATTCGAACCCACGACCTCAAGGTTAGCGCTGCTCTACCAACTGCACTACAGGAGAACAGCAAATCGTCTAAGATCTGGATATGCAGCCACCCCAAATGGAGAAATAGGGCTGTCTGGAGTACCAGTCATCTGATACTATGTAAATGGGGTGTTACACAGTGCGGTCTGAGGCATCCTGCGAAGGCATGCGATTCATTTGGCGAACGACCTACGATAAAAGACCTCAAAGATAGGAATGAGAAAACGATTCAATGGTTGACGCTTGGTCAAACACGACATGATGACGAGTGGAGCGAGTAAAATGTTTTAGTCTCGTTGTTTGGTTCAATAACTTAACGTACAGTATAGATTAAATGTAATAAATGGTCACTTGGAGTTGACGGAACGTTACCGCCGGTACGAAAATCGAGACTGAGGTTCACGAGTGCGACATCAACCTCAATGCGTGACCGTTAATTCTCGAGAGTCAATCTGGTAGACATTGCACGTCGATTATCACCTGACAATAGACGCCTGCTAATCAAATGACAGACGGCCACGGTAAAAATCATTAAACGATGACATGCGCATTGTGTGTGGAATTATACGAAACGTGTAAACGCCTGGGTCAGTCTCATCTCCTGATACATCATTTTTTTGACAGCAAATTCAGCACTTGGTACTTACAACTGAGTCAACACTTACGCCATTTTCATACAGAAAATGCAAGGGTTAAACCTGTTGAGACCAGTACATTTTATTCTTAAACGAACTTTCGCATATATGTAAATTCTTCGTCCGGTTCAACAAATGAAATGTATTAAAGTGTCTTTGATAGCTATGCGTGAAAAGGGCACTCACTATAAATCAATAAAATTTCATTTCATTTCATTCCATCAACATGTAAAATATGGGAAATTTAGACCACATAATCAGACATGAGTACTGAACTAACATTTCTAGCCTATGGGCGTGAAAAATGATAGAAAATGTCGACTAGGTACCCGACGATAGCTGATTTGTGAAGAAAGCAAGATGGTGGCGGAGGTGAATGGAATATGATAAAATGAAATGAATAAAAACGACAGTAGATGGGCAGCGAGTTCGGCAGGATATACCAGGAACAACAGTGGTAGCTATAGACGAAAGGGTGGGCGAATTGATACAATTCCAGCATTCCCGGCATCTATAGATATTTGATTTAACATTGATAAAATTGCATTATAATGTTTCGAGTCGCTCTGTTCCGTATTGATAGATGCATCTACACGCAAGTCATAAATTAAAATAATAGAGCATTAAAATAGACAGACCTTTCAGCATCATTGACAAATAAACACAGAAAGTGTTAATTCATACAGAATGTATGCGAAATGACGATATTCGCCGAAATAGCGAAATGCCAAGGTGTCTCTTTTTGCAATAATTCTTCAGAATATTCAATTACATTGCAATTAACCGCGGTTGACTGACTCTGGGATGTAATATCGCACGGTGGCCCCTAGTGTAAGTTTTAATTTGCAGCAGGTGGCGAATTCTGCGGTCTCGAGAGTATTCATTCTGCTGATTTTCGCTCCGGTTGGACATTGTTTTATTGACGTCTTTCACGTGCGTGTCGAATCAATACACATTTTGGTCAGTTTCTATCATTTTCACGGCAAATAAACGCCTACCTAAACGTTTGATTACCTCGTGGCAGGCTTGGGTCCACCCATGTGGGGGAGGAGTGTCATAGATCGAGCTTCACCTTTAACACGCTCGCTCGATGATGTCAACAAAGAGCCGGAACCAAAATCTATCAATTAGTTACCAGCCAACGGGATCGCGGCAGAGGCGGGACTGTCCGAGACTAGCAACTAGCAGACGATAGGGTACTGGTCACGTGACTACCTGCGTGGCATAGATATAAGGTAGGCTGATCGAGTTTCTGGATTAAGAGGACAGAAACACGCATCAGGAACAACATCGTCCTGCAGATATCTTTGCGCGTTAAATCAAGTCACACCATCTAATATTACGATGATAAAAGAGCTTTAGGTCGACCATACCGAAGAAATCGACTCCACATCTTCTCTTGAACCAGCGGAATTTGAGCCAGGTAAGTTCATACACTAACACATCGAGATATAACAATACAGCAATAAAAACGTGATCTTAAAGAGATGTAATACGTATACAATGTATTGTAGTGATATTATTTGACAAACTAACTCATTTTAAAACCTGTATATCAAAATAGTTGGAGAGAAATGCACAGGAAAAAACCTATACCCCTGATGGGGTATTCTTTCCATCAGTCCCATCAGTGGTATAGGTTTTTTCCTGTGCATTTCTCTCCAACTATTTATGGAACCACATTGGCTATCCTAATTAACATATATCAAAATAGTTAATCATAAAAAATACAAGGCGAATTAATTTGTTTTCTGCGATTACTTATACAAGACAACAATCCCTTCAAGGTAGCTAAAATGAAATTTTCAATGGAGCGGAAATACAACCTCGGCTTACTGTAATTTGCGTGTCATTTTATTTAGTCACATTCACAAATATAATTTCTCTATTAGCTATTTGTATCTACTATTTGTCTCTGGATGTCCGTTTATTGATTATATCTGGTAATTTCTTCGAGATAGTAGAATATTTATGTGATGTTTTGATCTTGTATCGGACCGCAAATGATCGTGGTATTATTAGCACACATAAACTACACACAACGTACATATAAAGGTCACAAAATGTAACATAATGCATTCATGAGGTGTAACCAATGAACACATTATGTAGACATTATACACATTATAAGACGCAATAGACACAAATGTGTGCAACATTAAGCACACGTTATGTAAAAATGAGCAAACGTCATGTTGACATTGAGTACACGCAATTGAGACATTTAGGAGTCGCCATGGAGACTTTGAGTACACTCTATAGAGACATTTAGTAGTTGCCATGGAGACTTTGACTAGTCGCAATTGAGACATTTAGTACACATATAAAACTGGTTCAAAAGATTAATACAATGGAGGTCGGAAGGATGGCTGGCAATAAACGAATTTTAGTCTGTTGTGAGTTTTGCGTTTTCTAGGCGTATAGGAGTTGACAATTTTCACGCGAGAGCTCCGATTGGTTCACAAATACAAAGATCGATTAGGTGTAAAGGCCATGTAAAATATTGTATGGAAATAAATATATAGTTTTTCTGATGGTTGACGTAACATGATGGTTAACGTGATGTTAAAGTTAACGTAATATGATGGTTGACGTGATATAATGGTTAACGTGATGTTAAAGTTAACGTAATATGATGGTTGACGTGATATAATGGTTTGCGTGATGGTATAGTTAACGTAATATGATGGTTGACTTGATATGATGGTTAACTTAATATATTTAAGGTGATATCGTGGTTAACGGTAAATAGTGGTTGTCGGGACATGATGGTTAACGTGATATGATGGTTGTCTTAAAGTGTTATAGAGTGGTTATTGGAATATAACTGTTAAAATTATATGATATAGAACATGATATAATGGTTAACGTCCTTTAATGGTTAAATGGTTATAAACGGAGCCCTAAAGGTGTTATAAAGGGACTTTCGACTGTGTTGTGAACAAAGCCTCAACGATATTATAATCAGAGCTTTAACAGATGTCAGAAATAGAACCTCGACGATGTGATAAACGGAGCTTTGGCCATGTTATTAACACGAACGATGTGTGAAGTGTCTATTATAAAGACAGATATTACAATAAGAAAATTCGGTTTTTATTGAGTACTTGGCCGCGATGTTTCGATTGCAGCCAAACGTATTTTTATATTTCACATATCATGAAGACAATTAGGCAGAAGTGTGAACATGCTTGGAGGCGGACACGTACAAAGACACGTGCAACTCCAGTAACTACGTACACAATTTCGTTCTAGTCATTATTGCGTAGCTGTGAAAGCAACGACTATTGTTATTGTCGAGATAGTCGATATAGCGGAGGACGTGGGTATTGCATCTGTTGATACCTGCCATACATAGCCAACGATGTGAAAACTGATTTCTGTGGATACCTATCACAGGTTGTATGCAATTGTTTGTACGGAAAAAAGCAACACTTCCGAACAACTCTGGTTGACTTCGTCAGGTGCAATAATTGAGATCTTTAGGTGATGGAAACCCAACGAAGCATCGTATGATGTTCTCGAGTTTTCTATTTTGTTCTCGAAGATTTCCCAACACTAGAAAGTAACAAATTCTGATGTTATGAAGCTTGTGCGATAGAATGTTCCGAATCACGTTTGCCTCGATGTAATAATGTCTTCTCGAATAGCGATGAGTTGACATTTCCGTATAAATATGGAGAGAAAATTTCCGAACGCACAGAAGGAAGTGTACCTTCGTAGCTCGGTTTTTAGCACGAGAACTAACAATTGGTCGCACAGATTGTTTCATTGCCTATTCTCCTTCAGCTGATAAATAAATACGGCCACTACTATACTTAGGGATAAAGTTAAGGCCCACCCTATACATTTTTTCACGGCGTATATAAATATACAATTTATGATATAGATTAGCGTTAATATGCATGACTCAATACTAGGCATACTTTTAGGCCACAAATCGTGTAGCCTATGTAATATGTAAGCTCACAACAGTACCATGACCGGACATGACAAATGTTGTCAAAATGTCAGTTTGCATTCTCCTAACTCAATCTACACCATTCATAAAAACTCAGTTCGTTATTCTGACACATATTCATTCAAGAGTGTGTATCAACGACTATGGCTAGCAGAAAAATATCAATAGGACAAAGATGGCGAATTATAGGGATGGAGGACACTGGCATGTCTCATTGTGCGATTATTTGTGAGTGGAGCTATTATCGCCGTGTTATTAATAGACTCATCACCAAGTATAGAGAGACTGGTGACAAAAGATAGATCATGCATGGTCCGGGAGACCCAAGAAAACCAACGAACGCGATGACTTTGGAGGACTCGACAACGGGCAAGAACTAGCCAAAATGGGCTGTGGAACCTCGGTTATCGCGCAAGAAAACCGATACGAATAATTGATCTCAAGCGGCTTCACAAAAGGCGCGAGAAGGGAGTGCTGCATGCACCGGCAACACCGGAACCTGTGGACATGGAGAAAGGTTCATTTCTCAGACGAGTCGCTTTCTTCTGCATGCAAACGACTGTAGAATTCGAGTTTGGAGGCAAAGTGGTGCAGCCTTGGCAGAAAAGAACATCAGCGAAGAGGTTCCATTTGGCGGAGGGTCCATCATCATCTGGAGTTGCATGTCTTATGAGTGAAATTTAGACGATCAGTCAATTCGAGGAACACTAACTGGCCAAAGATACCTCTACGAAATCCTCGAAAAATATAGTGGTGCTACATTTCACTGTCCATGTGCTTAATTCACGATGACAATGCAAGACCACACATAACTCCTGCAGTTATCGAATTTCTTACGGACAACGACATCACCACTTTACCACGGCCAACAAGAAGCCCCGATCTCTATCCCATTGAGCACATATGGAATATGATTGGTCGGCAACTCAACCGGAGATATCCCCCAGTACATGATGTTGACGGATTGGAGGCGGCACCACACGGGGAATGGAGTAGGGTACCCATGCCAAAGACTCAGCACCAAATCTCAGAATGAGGAGAAGGGTTTTTGTCGTCCTGAATGCTCATAGCGGTTACACGAAATACTGACATTGATGGGCATTTTCCTGAATTTTGGTTCTATTTGAACATTTTTGTGCATAATTTGTAATATCCGTCTTCGGTTATCTGAAGCCAAAGAGTTTGAAAACCTTCAACTAAAATAAGATACACTTTTTGGAAATACAAATTATTGTTTTTAAAATACATAACATCTATATTTGAGTAATTTCATAAGGATAATAAACCACTAAAATGCTCGTGTTCGTTGTCGTGTTAGACATTAACGTACAATACACAAATAAACCGCCTCACACCCTGTCATTTTGTTAGATCAACGCAGACATTCGTATATAAGGTATAGGTCGCCAAGTGCAATTAGAGAAATAATAATAGCAATAATATCGCGATAAAAATAAAAAATAGCATTGAAAATTACTTTTCGGGGAGACAAGGTGCGATGAAATCGATCTGCGACGCATTTCCTCGGTCATTATCCGGTTCTAATTGGCCAGTTCTGCATTGTGTGTATATTTCGCTGTTGACAAACATACAAAACGTGCTGTTGTGGGATCATGCAGACCGGGGATGTACGGCAGCCGCCAAATTGGCTGGCGATACACAAATATTGCTTATGGACCTGAGTAGAGTCGAAGACTTAAAATAATCATGTGTTTCGCACGCTGCTGCGCGTCGGTGAAAATAGAAGTCGAATGTCTCGTAAGCGTACATGCTCGATATCTCACAGTACGGGGAGGGTGTGTTGCATTGTAGGGACAAGAATAAGTATCGCAAAACGAGAGTCAGGTGTGACTATATAATTTATATATATAAATTTGCGGAACAGGTGGTCTAGTGGCTGCGGTTTGATCGGATATAACTGTTTTGAGTCCATGTTCTAGCCAATATCCAGTCAAGTGCCGTTAGTCCTAAATGGCTCCGTTTCCAACGAATTCGGCAAGTTTCACGAATATCCGTATTAACGAATCAATGGTTGATTCTAGATTAAGTACTTTTATTAGACATTAACTAACAAGAACGAACAAAAAGAGCGGATTATAAATATTACTATTTTATCAAATCCCATTTGGGAATGGCTTAGTCATTCATTCTCTTCTTTTCGCGCAACTGCTTCCTGGCATTGATCGAAATTTCAAGACGACGACGTTTGGATGGTGAGTTAGTCATATTGACCGAACAAATAAACTGATGGATGAAGTTGAATTCATAGGGAATAAAACGCTTGAGTTCAGATTGAGTAATAAGCTTGACTGTACGACCTATTGGTGTTTTTGTGAATTGACAAAGGGCAGCCGAGGAACGTGGTATTCTACGGTAATTTGCCCACCCTTATCACTGAGGCTAGTCTCATTGTTGTGTTAACTACGGACTTGCTTTGTAAAGGACCAATAATGGCCCCAGACATGGGGGCAATCTCCGCCCTTTGTTACATACATACAGACACAAAAACCCTTGATTTACTCGATGTCTCAGACTCTCTAACATCTCCCCCTCCCCCTCGAAACTTCATTTATTTATTCCAGAAGAACTACAACACTTAAGCGACATCTATTATGCCGAGACAGACCCGCGGCTATGTCTCGATTCAAGGCTTTCTAGCGCTATTTTCTATAATTTTCTCGAAAAATACATCCCTCGCTTAATAAGAAGGAATCTTGCAATTGAGCGCCACGCTCGAAGGGGATAACGATTGTCAGTTTGCGATCTCCCACTGAATATCGGCGGGCGTGTTATTTTAGTTCGATTGTTATTTTGGGACGGATCTTACATGGCACATGGCTTGTTCTGTTGTACGCACTTTCACGCAATCATAGAAATTATCGAAGGGAACTATATAGGCCAACCTTTCGTCGTCGTCGAGTTTTACCGGGTGATAATAGAAGCGTTAAAGACAACGTTGTAGCCAGATCATCTATATAAACACTATTCAAGAAGACCGCATAGTCACATATAGTTGAGTGATTTGTTTTATAGAATCAATTACAATTTTTTAGTGTCCCTGCAATATTCATGTTTCATTTGTACCTTTTCCAAATGCCGTCTACTATTTCTTCTTCATAAGAAAGAGTACAAATTAAACAGACACATTCGAGGGACACAGAAAACATCGTAATTGGTTCTATAAATTGTTTTTTCATCCAGTCCAAGAGAGACAGTTTTAAGACAAACCATTGTGACAGAAGCTTTGTAACAGTTCGAACCTTCCCCCTTATGATTCGACAACCGCTGCTCTAACAACTTATCTAATATTCCTTAGCTATTTGGTACGTATCATAAATGATACTCTACACCTGGTTGTCGACTGTATACAGTACAGTCAATATCGAAGCTCAAAGCAGCGCTAATAAATAATTCTCGCAATAAAATTAGACCTTTATAGGAAGTATGAACACATACATCGTATGGTTCAACTGATGCCATCGAGTATTTTCCTTTTGTCGCAATAATCTCTGTTCGTGGAATAACTCCTCGTTGAGGATCACCACGTGTCCCGCGAGTCTTTAACGGATATCTAAATGCATAAGCTGTTCGGGGGAATATGATTAATTGCGCTACTTGAGCATCGCGACAATTTCAAGACTGAGTCAATATTTCGGGGTTCATACATGGGGACTACACCGACGTTACCTTTTTTAAAACCCCGCCCGCATCCGCTTTTCTACTAAACCACCATGGTTATCCATGAATAGTTTCACTAACACGAATTTTTACACGCGACCACTCATTTATTTAAATTTCACACGGATTTCATTATTCAACCACTCTGCTTCGCTCTTTAGAAACTCGCGTTGATTTCTCTCCCCAATCTCTCAGGTTCACTAGTTATTCGAGCGCCCGCGTTTTTTTTAAAGATTTCTTACGGAAACTCCTTTAGTTTAAGCACGCGGTTGCGCAGGGTGCGAAATTTTGGTAGTTTCTGCCGAGAAATACCAACTAGCTGGGGGCGCCTTCAGTGCGACGTCTGAGAAGGGTGGCATATTACGAAAAACGTATACAATTTTCCTGACACCACCATTAGTCGTAATTTCACATCCGTTTGCTACTATATGTGCGGCCATTTAATGCGATCGAATCACACTTTGTCATTTGAGCGACTATTGCCTGCGACAGAAGTTCACCTACGAAGTGGATTGGCATTTCTTGTAGTGAGGATCTTTGGCTGTAGGGCCACCGCAGCGACTAATTGCGTAGACTTAAAAAGAAACCCTGATATCGACAGAATTATTTTATTAAAAGGCATCATATGAGGGCGAATCACTAATAAATTGAATAGAGGCAATAGTGATATACGTTTCAAACCATTTGACACTATAATCTTAAATATTTCGGGTGTATTTCCACTTCTCTTCGGAGGTTTATTTCCATTAGGGAAATTACCTTCGGTGAAATCTTTGGAAAATTAACACGAGAATATTCCTGTTTGGTCACGTGATTAAATTACCCTAAAAGGAGATGAAATGCCATTGAGTGCTTTTATACCTCGGTAACTCATTATTTGATTTACCGCGTAGTTTTGCTAGTAAAATAAATAATACAACTAGCCTATTCATCAAGTACATTTCAAAGAGATAAAATGGGGTTTTAGGAAGACTAAAGTTGAGAATATCAGTCGCACTAAGCTACATAACAAATTATTTAAATGCCTTTCATACGCAAATAAAATTTACACTAACTCCCAACTTCTGTTGAATTCTTTCCCGATATTCAAGCTCGAGCATCCGGGTCATTTTGTTCTGCCAAAACTGTTTGCGTGGAATCGAAACCGAAACTTCTCACACGACATCGCGTTCTTCTAACGACTTCACCACTGCCGCTAACATCATTCGCATTAATGTTACAACTCTCTATATTCTGTACATGCAGTTTGAGGCTGCCTAATCGCATTAACTTAATTAATAGTAACAGAACACTACCTTTTATAGAGACTAATTAATTTTATCGATCACAAGCTTTTGCATTACTACTCTTCTTAATCACGTGATGTAATGGGCTTAATCCATTCGTCAATATACCTTAAACATTTATCATACCTTAACTCAAGTTCTTACATCGCTTACATAGCCTTCTTAATCACGTGATGTAATGGGCTTAATCCATTAGTCAATATACCTTATACATTTATTATACCTTAACTTAAGTTCTTACATCGCTTACATAGCCTTCTTAATCACGTGATTTAATGGGCGTAATCTATTAGTTTATATACTCTATACATCTAGTATACATCTAGTAGGCCCCAACTTATCTGATAAATCAGCTTACCATCCACCAGCCCTCTCGTACAACTCGGCAATCCTCAACTATAAGACTCGTTCAACCTAAAGTCAAGTGTGTGAGCTTCGGGGAATGCTCGTTTAGTTACATCACCCCGAAACCCTCCAATCAACCTCTCACAACTATGAGATCCATCCCGTCATTAACTGTATTCAAAGCACAACTAAAAACTCATTCATTCAAGCAATTTCTCGAATCTTGATTTATTCAAATATTTAATCATTCTATGGTGTATATTATTTTTTCCTATGGTGAAATGTTCAGTCAATCGAGGATTCTATTGTGTGCATCGCCTTTTGCATATTCTGCCTATTTTGTATCATTGATGTCCATTTATTGGTGTATATTCGTGAGCCTAGTATAAAAAATGGGAAGTGTTGTTGAAGGTTATATAACTATATTGTAGCACTGCTCAGATGTCCCGGTTTTATAATTATTTATCACCTTTTTATTCAATAATCTGAATTGGCGTTGCACGCTCGACCTGCATACTGATTGCTACGGTGTTTCGGCGCATATAGGGACCCGTCCGTGGTAATTGTCATGGCACCCGGGTCGTACATCACACCCCGGATGAATGATTTCACCTTGACATTATCTATATACACACTAGCGAATATGTTTTATTATAAATAAATCTCATCCAGTATACATAAGGAATATAACGATATAAGAATATTCGAAAAACATATAAAAATACATAAGCAAACATAAAAATACATAATAAACATATACATCACAAACATATGAAAAATACATGCTAATCCATACGAAAAAAAAACATAAAAATATATAAAAGCATATAAGAAACACATAAAGGACGTGAAAAACATATAAAATATATAATAATCATAAAAAATACATAACAAATATTTAAAAATACATTACAAACATTCAAAAATACATTACGAACATTCTTTTCCGTCCGTCCTGAATAATATTTCTTATAAAAACTATAAACACGGAAAAACTTGAGTACGACCCTAATTTTTAACTAGTCCATACACAATATGATATAAATATTTAAAGTATTATAGAATTTATTGGTTTATCAGTTATTTAGTTAAATTGTCTGGTCTAATTGACTCATAATAACGACATACTTAATTTTAGAGACATTTTGTGTATGTATTTATAGGACATATTACCATGGTAATCGTTGCATATTAATTTGGTTAACACGACAATTTGATAGCTTCACTTACAGGGGTGGCGAAAAACACCTACTGTGAAAAACCAACCGCGCATGTGCAGACAATTAACCTTCCATTATCGACGCTGGTTCTCAACATCTAAAGACGAGCTAGATATGTCGCAGACAACCCTCAGTCTATGAGAGTTAATGGTTATTTACAATGAGATGACGACAAGGCGGAGAGGGAAGCGACGTATAGACCATCCATAGAGTATCTGAAGCACAGCAACAGCAGCGGGGAAAACCCTAATAGAACCACACTGCACGGGCTACCCAGTCTCCCATGAGCACAGGGGTTTAAGGCGTTTCCAGCCCGAAAACGCCACAATTAGCATACCAGCTAGAGCAGGAATTGGAGGGGCCTCTGGATGCCAAATCAAACGCTCTAACCACTACAATATCTGACCCTGAAAACGCCACAATTAGCATACCAGCTAGAGCAGGAACTGGAGGGGCCGCTGGATGCCAAATCAAACGCTCTAACCACTACAATAACTGACCCCCATTTTTAAGATATAAACATCGTTGCTAGATTTTTAATAACAAAATGTATGGGTTTTCAACAAAAAATTTGGACAAATCGCGTAATTTAACAGTTTAACATGAAAAGCACTAAAGAACGAACTGGTTTTAAGACAAGAGTGTAGTTCGTTATCGGGTGTATCCGCCATTAACAGCGACGACTGCCGCAACATCCATACTTTTCTATCATCATCCTATTACGTAGAGATAAGATAGCAGCATCAAGACCGGAAGTGGCCAGCATTGTTATGTAGACCGATATTGTATGAGATCGAAAAAGATCATAACATCGACTGTGACCGAGCCACGCCCAGTGGGAAGTTGACTTTATAAGGAAAGGAGGGAAAGAAAGAACGATACCTTCAATGTTCAAAGCAGTTCGTGACTTTCTCATCGTGATGGGATGACCACTAAAACTGATAGGCAAACATTCAAAGCACATACGCAGTATTACATTTTGTAAGCCTGTACCGTATTTGTCACGTGATCCGATATTGAACAAAGATACATACGTACGCTTATTATGCTATAGGGAATATGCACGTTTAGTCAAATAACATCCGCGTTATAATGTCATCAGATCCGCATTTTTTTTGGCTTAATTTTTAGGGCAGCTCATATTTTCCGGTATTTTTTTTTAACTGTTCAGATTTTCTTGTGGAAACAGATAATAGGCATATTCGATACGATTGTTGATTTTTGTAATATGTAAAGTCATTAATGATCTTCATATGACGAGAAAACGCCAGGTTAAGTGATTTTTTTATACGTTATTTTAATTTTATTCGCAATGAGAATATCGATTGTCTCATTATAGACAAAAAAATGAACACAAACTGACTGCGATAATTAATTTTCACGAATATCCGCACGCAGTCTTGCTTACTTTCACAAATCCCGAGTATGGGCTGATCCAGGGTCGCAATTTCGCGCGGATAAAGCCGCCCTTCTCACCAACACACACCAATATGGCGTCTTCATGCGTCACGTGGATGCCCATTCAGCGTGGTGACGTAAGAGCTTTTCCCCTCTGACGTGGCTGTCCTTCAGATGCTCTCTGAAGGGTCTCTATAGCGCTGACCTCTTCCTTGTGTCGTTATCTCATTGTAAATAATCAACAATTATGCCAGACTTAGCGCAATGTGCGATGTATGCAGTTCAACTGTACGCAGTTCAACAGTAGCCTACTTTACTAATTTGCCGAGAATCAACACTTTAAGAGAAGAGAGATTGCCTGTTTCTGTTTTACACTCATTCTTCATATTGATGACAACTTTGCCTACATAGGATTTCCTTTTTTCGATATTTGTTGTTCTTTCCACTGTATTATTCATCATTGTTATCTATTTCATGCTCACTGTAAATGTACATAGTTGTATCTAACTAATTGATCTGTATTACTGTATACTGTTAGATGTTAATTTTCTATAATTTAAGTAATTACATTATAGTCTTAGAGCATTAGGCTATTGTTTCATGTAAAGTGT
>WURV02173513.1:0-14046 GCA_011762755.2 Epimenia babai | reverse complement strand
GTATTTGTTTTATATAATTGTTCAATTTGTGATATGGCTCCAAGAGTTCAAAGCTTGTGTTGATTCATAGTAAAATGACCGTTGAAATCCATGAAATGACACAGTTGTCTTATATACGACAGAAACTATAAGTTTTCTTTTGTCTGATGAATTCACCGATGAAGTTGTTAGACATAAAAATTGTGTCATGCGATAGAAAAAACACCTCCACTGTATACCCACCATCCGGTAGAAAACATATACCCGGAACATCGCCAGTTTTTATGCAGATTTTACCTACACTTTCGGGTGTTTGTTGCGTGTTTGACATAAATACTTAACATTTGCTACTGTAATCATTGTGTTTTTTTTTTCATAAAATCCACCATTCGTGTTCTGCTAGAGGGTCGGCCATCTTGCTGTCTTTGTCCCTCCATTCTCATATTAATGAACAAAAACAAAACCCTTTCTTGAATTTATGAGGCAGATAAATAGCTTTGTAGCCACATTAAGATGACCTGTATCTGTTACCATCAGCTAAATCACTTACTAGAATTTTTAGACACTCGCCGTATTTTTAAAAATGCTGCCATGATTCAAACTATAGGAACTTACGGATTTTAATTTATCTTTGCGGATGCCACTAAAACTTAATTTAGTTTGGTGTGTGTTAACCGGATAACCGTGGTTAATCAACAAGTACCCGATAACGGGTGACCAAATCTTACTATTACACACACACACTCTCATAATCTTAATCTGTTTATGAAATTCATACTTTAAATCACTACACTATCATCATTACATATAATGATTTCCAAATCTTAATCTCGAACAAACAGCTAACCGGATACAGTCAGTTATATAACTAACAGTTAATGGTAATAACATATTAATCTAAATCTTTATATCAAATGTACCGCTAACCGGATACAGTCAGTTATATAACTAACAGTTAACGGTAATAACATATTAATCTAAATCTTTATATCAAATGTACCGCTAACCGGAGACAGTTGGTTATATAGCTAACAGTTAACCATGATAACCGGATGCACAAAATCGACAACAGTAGCCTCCCGGGTTTAAAACTGAGTGGAAAGTCATTTAACACCTCGAACAGAGCAATGAAATAATCCCCTTATTTTACTGTTGATTACTGTCTACCGCGAGTACACAAATCGTTGCTTTTTATCCCTAATTGACATAACTTTATCGACTAAATCCATCATTTTTATTGTGTATGTTCTGCCAATTTTTTTTACTACAGTTTCATTATAGTTGTGCCGCTCCCAATGTGTGATGTAAAATTCATATACCATTAAGTTGAATTACCTTGCGACATTTTTCCCTGACTTTAATCGCATTTTTATCGATTTATTTCCAACTCCTTTAGCCCTCATCCAGTTCATACATGCAATTTTTAGGTACATATCACATATTTTAGTGAACAATCGATAGCTTCCCCGTTTATACACGATAAACCGTTAAAAACATACCCAGTGGTAAAATTCTGTATGTCGTGCCATGGATGAGATACGAGAAGGTTTATACTTATACTTATATATACCTATTATTTTGTAAATCGTGTACGTATTATATGTATGCATGTATTATATTGTACCGTAACATGTCATTTATTTTGCGGTGATTGGTTTACGATGCATTGTGTCATAATTTGTATTTTTTTTCAATGAATTTTATTATAGTTTGGAAATTACATATTCTACAGCACCGGTTTTTTTACATTTCAACAATCACAGCAGTATATCAGGTTATCAACTGCTCGTTCATTGTTTTACCAGAACGCATTCGCTTTATTCAAAATATTAGTCCATCACCGCGGCGAACACCAAATACAGTAGACAGTTAAACGCTTGTAATACCACGTTATATTTTATAGTAACACTGCCCTATTGAGCGTAATACGGTCACTTGTACATTTATCTCGTGTCGACGAACTGCATGGAATGGCATGGTTGTGACAGAGTTTCCGGAATTGGGTCAGTGGGAGGGGCGTCGCGAGTAGGTCCATTGTTGGCCGTCCGCACACTCGCCCTCATGTTTTATGCCCTCGCATCCTTTCCTGATTGGCAATTATCGGGTGTCTAACTTAAATAGAGTCTGTTAAGGGCTGGTTATTAACGTAGTCACCCAAGTCCTCTTAAGTCCTCGTGTAACACCCCTAAGTCGTGGATAGCAACATCATTTGCCTGGTAAGATGAAAGGACATTTCGGTGTGCCTGTGTTGACATCGTAACGGCATTAGGAAGAGATGGGTCACACAATACATCGAAATAGGCATGTACCATTTAACGTAAATCTGAAAAATATTACGCTTTCACCCGTTTTACTATAATCTCGCCAGAATATTAATGCCTACTCGAATATTAATGTGTCGATTGTTTAATCTCATTGACGGAGTCAAGAACAGACCTAAAATGGCCAGGTGTAATAACGAGGCGGCGAATGGTGATACACCAACCCATGAGGCCTTGCCTAATTGCTCTGTCACTCTGATCTATATGATCAAATGCAATTGGTAGATTAGGTGAGTTATGCGTCTGGCGACGCATCCACGGATGGATAGACGTCAGATATCCTCCACGTTGACCAAATTGCATTTAGTTGGTCAAAGAAGTAGTATACTTGCCCAGAATAGGTTGCGCATCCGAATACACCCGTAGTCAAAAACGGTTGTACTTATATGAATCTCGTCAGCAACACACACATCCGTGCTAGGTCTACCACCCGACGCTCCTCGTCGCATCCCACGACCGGGATCAACCATGTAATGTTAACAGTAATTCCCACGATGTGTCTGTTGCACCAAGATCGGTATTTTTGTACTGTGTGTTGTATGAATTCTTTGGATGTGCACCTACTCTGTATTGTTTCGCTGCCCAAAAGCACATATCACCTATACCGAGCCTTATGAAATAAACTGGTTCTATTTATTATATTTTCACTTGTTTCGTCTTTCAAAGATAATGTTGCGGTATAGTTATATAGTAATATAGTACTAGAATAATAGTAATCGTTATATTGTGATAGCGATAGCAACGACCATAGCGGTAATGTGGGTTTGATATTGATATAGCACCATTTTACAGCTATCAACAACGCTTTACAATACAAAATAGAATACTAAATGATATTGTCCAAAACCCCGTCATAAAAATAAAGTTTATGATACTTGAAAATGTGAAAATTATCTAAGGTAGTGTTGATAATATATGGATGAAACGTATTCCAAAATGTTTAAAACAATACCTAATTGCAGAAATGAAAAGGCAAGGAAATCATTTTTCTAAACTTAGTCGATAATACTACGGCATGCTTTACTACAGAAATACGACAAGAATATTTTACATTCCCCACAAACGTAAACATTAGTCCAGTTCTTCGTGACTTCGAGGATCATTCCATTTAAGCATCCGGCAAAATAATTATCGCAAATGAAAAAAATAGTTTTTATTATTGATATTGATATTGGTATTAGCTAATAAAGACTGACCCGAAAAAAGCAGGTCCCAGCTTTCGATAGTCCTCATTTCCTAATTATCTGCAACAATTGAATGAAACTTTGGTGATAACTACTTCGGGTAGGTCAAGAAAAAGAAATCTTGGGGGCTAAGGTCTGGACTGTGAGGTGCCCACTCAAAATCAGTCGTGAGACTGATAACACAGCTTCCAAAGTACGCTTTTAGCCAATCTCGGGTCAGGTTTGGGGTGTGAGAGCTGACTCCGTATTGCTGAAATCAGAACTTGCCCATAAGCGACGGGTACAGCGGCTGCAGTTCACTCAAGTTTTGAGGACCTCAACATATCGCTCCTTCGTGACTCACTGTCGTGCCAGATTCCTCGATGAAGAATGGCCCAACAATGCCTCTCGCTGAGATTGCACTCCATACCGTACACTTAGAGGAGTGCAGCTTGCTGGTTACTTCGTTGGGTCTAGATGTTCCCCGGAAGACATTTGTCTTCGAGTTTATCTTTCCTCCAAGATGGAAGTGAGTTTCATCTGAGGTCCAAAGAAGATTAGGGAAAGTTGGTGTATCCTGGATTTTCTCCAGTATCTATATTGCCACAGCCTTCTCTGCTTCTTATCCGAGGCTGTAAGGGTCTGCTACGTCTGTATTCTGTATGGGTAAGCCTTTACACCCTGTACTAGTACTCTCCTGCAAGTCTCACGGGTTATCCCGAGGGACTGCGTTTAGGACTCTCCTGTACTGACTCACTCCCTCTACCAGCTCAGTTGTACGTTTCCTGGGGCGCCCTGAATCGCTTGGATGGTTGTCACTAGCTGCAGTCAACTTCATTCACGAAGTGGTCCAGCCAGTTCTGAATCCGTCTGAAAAGTCGGGAATTGAACCAGGGAACCCCAGTCAAACGCTCTAACCACGACGCCAGCTGCCCCCCTACAAATAGACATTCTTGATCGTCGAAAAAACAGTGCCAGACATATATTGTACGCTATGAGTAGGTTTCAGATATACATTTTCACGATAAGCATAATCAATACAACAGCGACCTGTATAGCGTTTCTGGGTTATATTTCCGGGATGCATCACAAAAGAACGGCCTTGGTTATACGCATCGAGTCATCTCTACAAAACGGCAGAGAGATAGTCGTAAACACTATCGAATCATTATCGACTCCAGTCTATTACAACCGCTCAGAAACTCACAACGCACAAAGTTATAATAGATAATTAATCCACCACTAACTGAAAAGTTGACAAAACAAACGCTTGAATGAGCACCTAGTAAATCTTTAGCATGTCCATTGTTAAACAAGGACAGTCAATATTGTACAAGTTGATATGTATGTATATATAGACACTTTCTCTTTAAAAAAATAATTAATACAACGTACAAATATAATGGTACCTGACGTATGTGACTAAAAAGTCGACAATTTCCTCTGCAAAAAAAATATAAAATAAAACATTTAAATCATAATATGACAGTTGATTTAAAATATTATCAAATGTTTGTTACTAGAGAAACGCAGGATTCGCTAGCTGGAGCGCATGCATACATTACAACTGTTAAATCTAATGTTAATAATGTATGTTACTTAAACGAAAAGGTAATGGGTAAATGTAATGCATTGGAAAAAAACAAATTCTAAAATTATCCCGATCCTTCTGTTAAATAAAAAAACTCACGATCACTTACGAACTCATTGTGGTAGCCAAGTGCCAAATATTAGCGAACAGAAATGGTAACACCTTTATGGCTCACTGCGGAGATATAGATCACACACTTTCGAATGTTAGAACTTTCTTCATCAGGTGAATGATCCCCGAAGAACAATAAGTATAGCATACTTGCATTGCGTTTTTCTCTCGTTTTGACAAAATAAACTTGAATATATTACGTTTATTTTTCAAAATGCCTCGTATTTTATAATACTTTGATTTCATATTTGCGTAAAAATATGGTACTCATTCCAAAGACGAAGGATTTTTGTCCTCCCTTCCATTACATAAACGAATGAATTTCGGGACTGAACGGAACTTTGTATTGAAGAACTTTATTGTAAATTTTATGCGATATTATGAGACATCTACCGCCATTAATTAGATTGTCGATTACAAATAACCTGTTTACCAAGGTAATTGTGTAGGCCATTCATGGCCCTTCATAATGGTAACCTATGTGGTTAACGCGACAAACGGATTAGTCTCAGTTATATGAGGGTGATATTCAAGTCGAAGGTATTGTATATATGCTGAAGAGCTGTCAAATATTTCATTGTAAGCCGTTGATACCTGCGGTCTATAAATGTTGCACTTGACCTTTTTTACACTCCGATAAGTCTGTGATAGTTGATAATTACTTAAAATGAAACAAGAGGCCAAAGAGGCCTCGAGACGCTCACCTAAAAAAAAGAAAAAGACAAAACAAGAGGCCAGGGAGGCCATCTTGATGATCGAATGAGAAAACAACAAGGAGACTGCCTGGCATCAAAAACAAGAGGTCAGAGACCTGAAAATACGCATTGAGATACTGAAACAAGAATATACAGTTTTGTAGAAAAATCTTGGCTAAATTGCCTAAATAGAGATGAAATGAAATAAAATGAAATTTTATTGATTTATAGTGCCCTAAACAAATCTGAATAAGTCCTAAACAGACAATATTTGCCAAATGGCAGACCTTTGCACTAAGCGGACATGGAGATAAAGATTTCCAAATAAAAGTCGATAGAAATCATCCTTTTGCTCCCAAGACGAGCTGAACATATCTTTTTTAGGAAAAATACGAACATCGTCAGAAGTTACCTCCCCTAGCTGCGATGATGATACCATGAACATATATAGAGGAAACCAATCCAAGGACAAAAGGACAATATTTGTCAAATTGCAGACCTCAGCAATAACCGGTTCTTCACAAAAATTTGTTAAAATAAAAAATATGAACATCGGCAGAAGTTACCTCCCCTAGCTGTTATGACGATACCATGAACAAATCTATAAATAGACCAACCAAAGACAATATCTGCCAAATAACAGACCTCTGCGAGAAGCGGTTTTTGATAAGATTTTTTAAAGATAAAATATGAACATAGGCAGACGTTACTTCCCTTAGCTGCGATGCCAATACCATGAACAAATCTAGAGGAGACCAACCCCAAGGACAATATTTGCCAAATAGCAGACCTCTGTGATAAGTGGTTCTTGAGAAGATTTTTAAAGGAAAAATACGAACATCGGCATAAGTTACTTCCACTAACTGCGTTGCAATGCCATGAAAATATCTAGAAGAGACTAACCCAAAAACAACACCTACCAAATAGAAGACCTATGTGATAAACGGTTCTTGAGATTTGTAAAGAAAAAAATGCGAAAATCGGCAGAGTTACTTCCCCTACGTGCGACGACGATAACATGAACATATCTAGAAGAGACCAACCTCAGGACAATATCTGCCAAATGGCAGACCTCTGCGTTGAGCGGGTCTTGAGAAGATTTCTTAAGAATATGTTATCATCGGTCGGACGGACGACGGACAAAGTCCGATCTGAAAAGCTCACCGAGCATAAGCTCAGATGAGCTAATAACGAAGAGGTAAGGTCGGGGGGGGGGGGGCTTACATAACCACACTACAGGGGCGGGTGTTTAAAACGCCATATTCAGTGGCCACAGCAGGAATCACTCCCGATACTCCCATTAGCAAAGCAACCCTTGCCAAATTTACTATATTAAAGTTTTACTACTTTCGAATAAAACGAAAAGGCTCTTACCACGATACTGTACAATGTAACATTATTGAAATAGGATGAGATCTGATGATAAAGTCTTGTTTCATACTATATTATTACTCATTTTAACTATAATGATTACGTATGCTATGTGATAAGAATAAAGCAGGTGGAAAACGCGGATGAAATTCGTCATTTTTATAAATCTCTGTCTTTTTATTGTTATATTGTTTTGTTTAAAACGATAATTATTAATTTAGTAAGACTATTTTCAAGTTCAACGGGAAAGAGTTTAAAATATTTGAAAAATTACTCTATTTTATTATTGTCCCATTCAATAGGCGATATACGCGACATTATTTAAATGATTTGAAAAAATCGTAAATCTAACATTACTGTCATTTATTAATTTGTAACTTAACACGGTAGAATGCTTTACGATGCCCTGTCCTTTCGACTGGTGTGACTGAAACGGATTCAATAAACTACCTGAGCATGCGCAAGGGGAAATATTCCTTTTGTGGTAAAATAAAAAAATCGAAAGTTATTTTCAGAAAGTATCACTAATCTCCATTATAGAGATTAGAGATCCTATCAAAACATATATTATATACATTTTTATAGGATCTCTAATAGAGATCGGTGGAAAATATGTGGAACTTCCGAAATTACAATTCACATATCGCATTCACTTGACAAATATGTTCACCATGATTACCACAATGACGGTAACATTCAACACGACTAACTTAATGATAAATTCTCAATAGAAATCGGTTAACAATATAGTGGCGCAGCAAAACTAATCTAACTACACTTTGGAAGACTTACATCGTATAGTCTAGAAGTAAAAGGGAGCAAAATTCATATTTTTATAGAGCATGCGCACATTGTACAATTGTAAGGGCTTGATAATTGTATTATATCAATAGATACACCCACTGCTACTGCGATGTCAAACCGTTTGTAAATATATATTTTATTTTAAAGTATTATGCTGTACACTATAACGAGAATTAGTCATATTTTCCATGGTGGATTAAGCGTTGTTCCCAGTATATTCGGGCCGGAGCAATCGGCAGTCTCCTGTGACATTTTACAGCGCCCGTCTGTATCAGAAGTAATTGGCGATTCTATATTGACACATATCACACACAGTGATATTATATACCGTAATTCGGGATATGCTTGGCCCACTCTGCTTTCTCAGGAAATTAGTATTAAATATGAATCCTTTTATTTTCCGAGTCGCGTAAGAAGAAACGTGATGGCGTAGGTGGTAAATGTACGAAAAACGCAACGGATACTATACGGTCTACAATGAAGATAAAACCTGGGTCTTCAGCCATACCAAAGGCTATATATGGCTTTTTAAGAAACAGAAAACGACATCCCTAGGTTCGTCCATTTAATCCTTAGCACTCTGTTGTCACAGAATTATATTGCTATAGTGATGTAATGTATATATATCATAAATGGAAACAGAAAGTTTAGGCATAAGGAAGGAGATTAAATGAAACAAAGAAGAAGGGAGTACTCACACATCTAAGCTGAAATCTAAGCTCACACATACACCAAGAAAGAATAAGAAATTGGAGAGATCTGATCGTCAGAACCCTTTTGCAGAATGTTCAAGCTTAGTCGTCCAATGGAAAAGGTCACTCTTGACGTTTTCGAAAAAAAAATAAAACTTTCTCTGTAGGTAGAATAAGCAGCCAGCCTATTCGCTCTCTACGATTCTAACATTTACAAGGGAGCCACTGTGGTAAAAAACGAGGTATGCAAATTTCTTAACAGCGATTTTATAAACCCGTGCTCCTTACAATGCCTTGACATCGCAGCAATTTCCCCCTGTGAAAAGGGCAATTTTTGCTTTAGATATTCCTTTTAAATTTGAAGGGAGGAAATATGTTTGAAGCCGTTCTGAGAACGTCGCTTTTACGCATCGTTATTTACTGGTGAGGCTTGCGGGGATTAGAACGAAGTATGGCTTGCCGAAAATATGAGCTAATCGAAAGTTGCAAATAGAAGTTAAGACAGAAATTTAAGGGTGAAACATATCTTGATATAACATATAATCTGACAGCGAGGTAGTAAAATACGCCTCCTGGACTTCGCCATTCGACGGGAGTCGAGTCAGCATTACCTGCCAAGCGAATGTATCTAGCAGCATCGACATACGGCGCTATCGTGGTAGCAATGTGTAGCATTGACATAACTACCAGGATATAAGCAAAGGAAATAGCCGAGGAATATACGCTCGAATCTACCTTTACTGATGTTTGTTCTCGGCCTTTGGGTTGTCTCATTAGCTTATGCTGTTTGTAGTTTCGATAAAGACGATACAGGATGGCGACTGAGAGACAGGCTAAAACTATCCCAGGAATCACCACATACATAAATATAGTAATTAGTGGACGTATGATGCTATGTCTTTGAAAGTTCTGTGCGTAATTACACAAATGACAGTAAATAGCAAGAGAATTAATATAAAGTTTTGCCGCATAGATGTACGCTGTAGTTCCGAGTATCAGAGTGTACAGATCAGCCAGCAACACGGTTAATGCTATAACTAAACAGATAATGACGGAGGTTCGTGTCTGACTTTTAGCAATCAGATCCAAAGGTCTGTTCATCGCTCGTAATTTGAAGACATACGCCGCTATGAGCGTGTACACGGATACTTTATTAGCCGCGTTGTATAGATACCATTTAAGACAGCACCACCAGTCCGTCGGTACATAACCGCCCCATAGTTCCAACAGATCGCACGTGAATATCGCCATTAAACTTACTGCATCAAAAAACGCAATAAATGATAGATAAACGAACACCGGCGATCGACGGTACAACTTCCGGGCGAATACCGACGACAGCAAAAAACCGTTGCCAAACATTCCGATTGAAAACATCGTGGGAGTTAGAATTCGCAGCAGCAAGTCGTAGCCGGCTAAGGTCATAAAGATGGTATGCGAGACATGAGGAGGAAACGTCTCGTTTTGATTCCCATCAGTCGAGTTTCTATATATCGGTGACTCCATATTACCTCAAAAACCAGTTTGTCTGATTTCAAACGATAATACAACCTGGCAGCTGGGACATTGCGGTCAAACGGAACAGCGTGTCAAACCTGTACAAGTCAGGCCCCTCTATATAATTTTATTGTACCGGTTACCTCAAATCAGCAATCGTTTTTTTTTTTTGTAAACCATAACAATTTAATTAAAGGCAGCTTTTATTTGGAAATCGCATCAGACAATCTGCAATATGTATTGCACGTTGTTTACTAAGACACAAATTTTGCAATATTGTATGTAATTATATCATAATTTGTAGTGCATTAAACGAAAATTTATGAAAAAATTGACACTTTAAATCGAAAATAAAGCATAAAGAGTAATAAATGAAATGAAATATATTTGATCAATATGTACTAATTAGGTTAGCTGTCAAACACAATAACATGTATATTGGTTTTATACACACAAATCCATTGTCCGCCCCTACCAGACTGTGTAGCATTTAAGATCGATAACGCTAATACGTAATTCAATATTTAATTGTGTATAATAGTCACGATCGACAACGCGTGGGATAAGTTAAAAATCGTTTCGGTAAAAAGAGAATTGTTTCGTTACGCCACTGGTCTCCCGCGCATTGATCCAGAAGTTCGCTCTGTCCGGCTGTATTTTTTCTCTGCGGCTATACGATTTCAAGAGAATTTATAATGCTGAAGGTGTTATCTGCTATTCCATTTAACTCGTCGCATAAGTTGCTTTTCTTTATTATATAAATTGCTATTGGCACTTCAAGAAACTGCGACGCATTGGTGTGTCATTTTCCATCTTTATATGCAAGTAATTTTTCACGATCCGCACAAATATTATTGTGGCTGAGTCTGTTATATGCCACACGTCGTCCACTTGTCATTGGGGAATCCTAATACACCTCCAACCGCTTTCTGCTGTCCTGTATTATTAATTTTGCGTCGTAAACTCAAGCTTTAAAAACCCAACCTGTTCACGTGTGACTTTTGTCTACGCTAACTGAATTGGGCTTCAGCAGTTCATAAATACGAATTTAATAAGTTATTAACAGACCTGACTTCGTAATTTATCGTGGCCGTATACCGTACGGATTGGAATTGAAGGCTCGTCTGAATAGCCTAACCATCAGACATGCGAGGGCCCGAGAGTTTGAAGCTACGTATTTTAGCCAACGAGAGACTGAGTAATGTTTACGACTTTCTCAACCCTCATTTTGGACCAAAAAGTGAACTTTGTCTATGCATTGTAAGGCATTCTAATAAATGACCTTTATTTAAGATTCGCACAGATTGCAATGTAAATTGTGGCATGCTTGAACAGAGACTAGACTATCTTATTTCAAAGCACGCATCAACACAGGTGGAGACTCCAGATATTATATTTACATAAGAAAAACACATTTCAGAAACACTGTATACTATTCAAGCAACTTAAAAAATTAGTACTAATCATGGTGAATATTTTGTGATGAGACGAGCAAGCAATTCTTTGCTCATGCAATGGTTGTTCCATTAATGATTATATACGGAATGATCACTGACCTAGTGTGTTCTTTGTTAGATCTCAACTTATGACATCAAAGGCAAATCTAAAACTTTTATTTAACAGGCATGTCGTAAAATGGTAAAAAATATGCTTGCAATCGCACCTACGACTCTGGCTACATTTAACCCCTGCGCTATATTGGATAGTCTTATTAGACAGATTTGGAAACATTTTGTAGTAATGTTACTTAGCCCGGCTAAACGCAGGTTAATTTAGGGGCAGAAAAGAACCAATTTAAATGTTGATAAACATTCAACGTTGATATTCTGAGAGAAATATATGTACAAATGAGAGTGAAATGTAACGCGTATATCGGTGGTCAATGGATAAAAACGATGGTGTGATGCGCATTTACAAGGACGTCGCGACGATAGCCGCTGCTGACCAATGCTGACCTCATATCCTCTCCATGGACTCGAGCAGTACCACACTGTTGCCTCGTATCACCTGCAACGCAATGTGCACGAGGTCACGTGAACTAACCCCAGCGTTGTGTAACACACACATTGACGGCACGGCACAAGAAAACCCGGATTTCCCCAACCTTTTTACGATGAAGGTTCACTAGAGCAGTCAGTGGTTTTCATTCAACCTTTCCGTGCTAAGACTCCATATGAGTAACCAATAGAAAGTAAGAAAAGTAAATTAGGCCTTTATATCCCGCCCTTTGAAGCTGCTTGCGCATCTAGACAAATGACGGTTTGCGAGGACTCACAGGGGGGTGGCAGCTCTGTAACAGGCGCCGGTAAGCCACTCACAAATTTATTTTCCCAGTGAATATAAATTTTTGCCACAAGAGAAATTTCATCGGAACTTATTCATGGCTAAGTCGACAGAAGCAATCGGGATAAAGTACTTTGACCAAGGATACAACGGGAAAAACACAGTCATCGCATCGAACTGTCCACTTTCTTGTCCGGAACTCGGCGCTCTACCCCTGAGCTCTGAACTCTCCCGTTCCCAATACCCAAGCCACCCCCTTTCGTAATAGCAAATTCAGCGATAAATTTGACCCCGTACAGTATATTATTAATCCTAATTCTATATCGCATATCCAATGAAAATTTTCTCTTAGACCTGAGTCTAACAAAAGGCCCAAGAGGCCTCAAGACACTCACCTGAAAAAAGAAAAAAAATAGAAAAAGACAGAACAAGAGGCCAAGGAGGCCATCTTGATATTAGAACAAGCAGACAAGGAGACTGCTTGACATCAAAACACGAGGCCAAAGAGACCTGATAATACCCATTACAACAGTAAAACAGGACATGAGGCCAAAGAGACTCGACAGTACCCATTATGATACTGAAACAAGGCAAGAGGCCAAAGAGACCAGACAATACCCATTACGATACTGAAACAAGAAAATACAGATCTGTGGGAAAAACTTAGGCTGAAATCACATCTAATTGCCAAAACAGAGATGCCCTAGACAAACCTGAATATCTGACAAATGGCAGACCTTCGCACTAAGCCGACATGGAAATAAGGATTTTCAAATTAAAAAGTTGAGAGAAATTACCTCCCTTTGCTCCCACGAGATGCTGAACAAATCTAGAAGATACCAACCCAAGGACAATATCCGCCAAATGGCAGATCCCTGAGATAAGCGGTTATTGAGATGATATTTTTCAGAAAAAAAACTAACATTGGCATAAGTTACTTCCCCTACCTGCGATGATATCATGAACAAATCTAGAAGAGACCATCCCTAGGACAATTTCTGCCTAATGGCAGACCTATGCGATAAGCGGTTCTTAAAAAGATTTTTTGAGAATATGTTAACATCGGACGGAAGGATGGACGGACGACAGACAACCTCCGGTCAGAGAAGCTCACCGAGCATAAGCTCAGATGAGCTAAAAATACAAACAGTCCTTGAGTAGCAGTTATTTACAATGTTGCTACCTCTGATGTGGATGCATTTCAAAAGGTCGCGCATCTCGTTTCTTGTGAGACCTTCTCACCACCTCATTGTCGAGCCATCAAAGATTCAGTAGAGCACGACATTGGAAGATCGTCAGTTGAAACTGGCAAACAGTGGCCACTGCCTGCCTAGTGCTTGCGAGATAACGGTATTCCCACACAATCAGTGAGGCTAACCGCTAACTGTGAGGCAAGAGAAAATCCCAACGTGTCTGTACTTAACACGCATAACCGAAAATACGTACCACCATGCCGATCGTGTGACGTTCCCCGGTCTTGGTTTCCTCAACCGCTTCGTCCACCACGAGGTTCATGAAGGGGTCGAAACCCCGCAGAAT
>WURV02173502.1:0-14049 GCA_011762755.2 Epimenia babai | reverse complement strand
AGGCTCAGGGCGGCCGCCGCTGGCGCACGTTGGGCTAGGAAATACTCTGCCACGAAGAGCAAGCCGCTCAGACCGAAGGTCACCGGCACAATCTTGCGGGGGCCGTACACCGCGAGTGCGCGGGACATGCCCACCACCGCACCCAGGGAGACGACCGCCGCCGCGATCATCATGCGCGGCAGGGTGTTTGAGTCGTAATGGGCGAGAAAGAGCGCATCCCGCGCCGCTTTGCCCGCCACCTGTTGGGCGATGGTGATGCAGCAAGTCAGGGTGCAGAGGATGGTGGCGGCGCGCAGGTTTTTCATGGGGGGATCGCACCAGATGGCTGGCGGCTCCCTCTCGGGCGCCCGCTAATGCTGGGGAGCTTAGAAGTAGTACATCACTCCCAGCGTCGCTCGCGCTTGGTACTGCCACTCGGATTTGTAGGTGATTTGGGTGATGGCATTGCCCGATTTCGTTTGGACGGTGCGATCGTTGGCGGTGCTCTCCAGGCCCGGGTTCACGCTCCCGCGCAAGGAAAAGGGGATCCGCAAGTCGATGCTCGGAATGGGCAGCTTGAACTCGAAGCCGATACCGAAAGTCCACATGGTGTAACTATCTGCTTTTGCGGCGATATTCAGGTTTAGCGGCCCAGATTGGGTGGCTTCGGGGCTATCGGGCGAAACGAACTCGGGCCCCACGAGCAGGTAGGGCGCAAATACGGGCAGGGGAATAGTCCCTTTTAGCAGCACCGGGATATGGGTGGCAGCCTGGCCAATTTCCACCTCGTTGGTTTGGTTATTGATGGTCACGTCACCGGTGCCCCGGTCGCTCGAGCGGATGTAGTCAACCTCAAGCCCGACGATGCCAAAGAGCCTGACGTCCAACGCCAAGCCGCCGCCGAGACCAAACCCACCGAAGCCAGGGTACGCCGTGTCTTCGTTCGTGGTGTTATCCGGAAAGGTATAGGTCTTGTTGTCCGGCTTTTGGAGAAAATCCCCGCCCATTTGCCCCATGAGACCCACGCCGATATCCAGGACTTTGGGAATCACGTCGGCTTTCGCATTGGGGGCAAAAGCGAGGGCTGCAAGAGCGGCGCCGAGAGCGGTGAGCTTGCGCAAGGGTCGGGAAGTAGCTGACTGCATGGTGGGCTCTTTCGTCAGGTAAGCGGAGGATGTAGGTGCGGGTGTGGGACGCCCCTTGAGGCTGCAGCGTGCCGTGTGGCCCTGGCCATTGTCAACGGCTGCCCCCCGAGGATGGGCAAATCCAATCCCAATCCCGCGCTGCTCACCATTTTCGGCTACACTTTTTCAATGAGCGACAAAGCCCGCGCCCGGGAAGAGCTGCGCAAGCAGCGAGAAGGCATCGATCGCAGCATTTTGCAGCTACTTATCAAACGCGCCGCCCTGTCCGCGGAAGTTGGCAAAAGTGCGGAGGGCCCCGAGCCCCGGTTGCCCTCGAGCGCCCGACAAAGCCTCGAGCGCCTCGCCTTTGGGGACACGGGGGACCTTTCCTCCGATGTGGTGCTGGGGATCTTTCGCGAAATTCACGCCGCCTGTCGGGCGCTGGAAGCGACGGCCCGGGTGGCCTTTGTCGGCCTGCGCGGCGGGTTTGGGGATGTGGCCGCTCGCCAGCATTTTGGTTTGCAGTCGGAGCGCCTGCCGGCCGCTGGCGTGGCTGCAGCGCTGGAAATGGTGGAGCGTCAGCAAGCGGACTTTGCCATCGTGCCCTTTGAAACGGTGGCGGAGGGCCCGGCACTCGGCGCCTTGCTTGCCATTCGCCATACCGACTTGCGGGTTGTGGCGGTGCAGAGCGAAGTGGTGCCACTCGGCCTGCTCAGCCGGGCGGATAAGCTGAGTGAAATCAACGTGATCTACGCTGCAGCCAAGGAGCATGGCCACGCCCAGGAGTTTGTGGAGACCCACTTGCCCCATGCCACCATCGAAGATGCCAAGTCGCCGCTGGCCGCCTGCGAAGCTGCTGCGAAAAGTGTGAAAGCCGCGGCCCTGGGTGCGGAGGTGATTGGACGGGAATTCGGCCTTGCCAATCTGGCCCAAGCCAGCGCTCTCAATGACGGCAGCGGCGTGCGCTTTTGCGTGGTTGCCAAGCGCCCCGCCAGCCGTACGGGCAGCGATGCCACAAGCCTGCTATTCGGGCTGGGGGATGCGCCGGGAGCGCTTTTTGAAGTGCTTAAGCTCTTCGCCGACCGCGGGGTGAATATGCGCAAAATTCAGAGCCGGCCTGCCATGGAGGAGGAGTCGGAATATCTCTTCTTTGTGGAGATCAGCGGGCATGCCACCGATCGCGCCGTGATTAGCGCCCTGGAGTCCATCAAAAGCAGCGTGAAATCCCTGCGGGTTCTCGGCTCTTATTCGATTCCTGCCTCCACCCGGGAGAGTTTGTCCTTATGGGCTCTGGAAAAGGCCTGGGGGGTCCAGCGCCCGCAACCACATCCGCCCAAGGGGCCACCCTAAATCGCCGGTCGCTGCTGGCAGGCGGGCTTGCCCTGAGTGCCCTAGGCGTTGGTTGCGCAAGCCAGGGCGCGGTGGTGCGGGTAGGGCGAGGCAAAGTGCTTACGGCGGCTCAAGTGGACCGCGATCCCTGGGCGCTCTTGCCAAAAGGGCCCCTGGGGATGGCCCATTTTCGTCCCCAGGCGCTGGCAAAGACCCCCGCAGGCGCATCGGTGGGTGCCATCGTGTCGGGCATGCTTCCGATGGCGGCGGGTGGGAATTTCTCGGCGAGCCGGGACGTGGAGCAGGCCACCATGGCCATGTATGTGGGTTCCACCGCAGAGCTGGTGGGCCTTGCCCAAGGCACCTTTCCCATCGAGGCCATTCGCCGCTGGGGGGATAACCCCGGCAAAACCCGCATGGGCATAGCCATTCAACGGCGCACCTACGGTGGCAATACCTTCTACACCGCGGGCCCATGGGGAATCATGCCCCTCACGGAGAGGAATATGCTCTTCGGAAACGCCGATGGCATGCGTCGCGCCCTTGAGCGAATGCAAGACGGCAGGGTGAAGAACGAGGTGGAGCGTTGGAAGCTGGACCTCTTCGCCACGCCGGGTATCGAAGTTGCCGTCGCGGGGGATTTTCGGGACCCGGTGGTGTCGGCTGTTGTTAATGAGCGCATGCCCATGCTCAAAGGCGCCGAAACCCTCCGAGCGCTGGGCAATGTGGAGCCGCCGGGGCTAAAGCTCGCTGGCGCGCTGACCTACTCATCGCCCCCGGAAGCGGAAAAAGGTCGGGATCAGATCCGCGGCCTCTCCCGGATGGCCGAAGCCCTCCAATGGGCCCGCGGCCTTGGTTTGGCCATGCCCTTGCAAAAGCTGGAGGCAGAGCTCGCCCACAACGAAGTGCAATTTTCCATGTTGCTCGATGGCGGCGCAATTGGTCAGCTTCTAGCGGGAATTGCCCAACGAACGGGTTTAGTTTCGCGGGCAATCGCGGCCGGCTCAGCATCGCCAGGCCTTGACGTTTGGGCCCCCTTTCGGAACAACCATGCCATGAGCGACCAACCCTCTCGCGTGGATTTTGAAGTTAAGCCCCTCACCGGCCCGCTGCGTGGATCCGTCAAGGTTCCCAGCGACAAGAGCCTGGGGCACCGGGCGCTGATGCTGGCGGCCATCGCCGATGGCGTGAGTGAAATCCGAGGCTTTTCCCACGGTGAAGACAACGTGGCCACCCTCAACTGCATGCGCGCCATGGGCATTGAGATTGAGGTGGAGGGGGATACGGTAAAGGTGCACGGCAAGGGCCTCAACGGCCTTTCCGCGCCGGCTGGCCCCCTCGATTGCGGCAATTCGGGCACCACCATGCGGCTACTCTCGGGAATTTTGGCGGCCATGCCATTCCAAACCACGCTGATCGGCGACGAGAGCTTGAGCAAACGTCCCATGGCCCGCATCGCAGACCCACTGCGTAAGCGTGGGGCGCAGATTGAGGGCAAGTTTCATCCGGCGAAGGTGGGGGAGATCACCGCACCGCTGGTCATTGGGCCGTTGCCTGAGGGTCACGTGCTCGGCGCCATTGAGCACAACTCCAAGGTTGCCAGCGCCCAGGTAAAGAGTGCCCTCTTGCTATCGGGCCTCTATGCCGACGGGCCCACGTACGTGGCGGAGCCCATTCTCTCCCGCGATCATAGCGAGCGCATGCTCTCGGCGCTGGGCGTGCCCCTCCGGCGGGCAGGCACGGTGGTGGAGCTGGACCCATCCCAGTGGGACGGACGCATTGCGCCCCTGGATATGGATGTGCCCGGGGACCTTTCGGCGGCGGCCTTTTTGCTCGTAGCGGCCCAGCTGCGGCAGGGCAGTGAGATCAAAGTGCGGGGCGTCGGTCTCAACCGCACCCGTTCGGGCATCGTGGACATGCTCAAGAGTTGGGGCGTGGATATCCTCTCGCAGCCTCAAGGTGATGCATGCGGCGAGCCTTTCGGGGATCTGCTGAGCGCCTATCGGCCTGTTCGAGGCGGTGAGGTGGGAGGCGAGCTTGTCACTCGTGCCATCGACGAGATCCCCATCTTTTGCGTGATGGCGGCCCGGGCGAAGGGCACCACCCATATCCGCGACGCGGCAGAGTTGCGGGTGAAGGAGTCGGACCGCATCGCGGTGATGGTAAACGTGCTGCGGGCATTTGGCGTGCAGGTGGAGGAGCTGCCCGATGGCATGGTCATCGAGGGCCAAGGCGACAAGCCCCTCAAGGGCGGCGCGGACGCGGAAAGCCACGGCGACCATCGCATCGCCATGAGCGCGGCCATTTTGGGGCTCTTTGCCGACGGTCCAACCCGGGTGCGGCATGTGGAATGTGTGGCTACCAGCTTCCCGAAGTTTGCGGGCACCCTGCGGGCGCTGGGCGGCGATATTCACGCCCGTCGCATTCCCCTCGATAGCTAGGCGCCGCCATGGGTGGAGGCACTTGTTTGAACACCCTGGCTCAAGCACGCGGTGGACGGACTTGGCTGACGGACTCGCTGGACGGACTCGCTGGACGGACTTGGTTGACATGCTTGGTCGACGCAGTTGGTCAATATGCTTGGTCGACATGCTTGGTCAACATGCTTGGTCCACGTAAAGGGCCGGACACTTCGCCCAGCCGGGCTTTGCTTGTTTCGCCTCAGCCCGCGCGCTAAGGCCCTCCCATGAGCAACCGAGCCCCAGTGATCGCCCTCGACGGACCCGCCGGAGCGGGCAAGAGCAGCGTTTCCAAAGCCCTCGCGTCGGCGCTGGGATTGGGTCGCGTGGATACGGGCGCCATGTATCGCAGCGTGGCCTTCGCCGCGCTCCGGGCGGAGGTCTCCTGGGATGCGGGCGCTCTGCTCGGGGAGCTGACCTTGGCGTTGGTGAAGGCGGGGGACTTGCGTCTCAAGAGCGACGAAAGCGCGCCCGGTGGAACCAAGGTCACCTATCGCGGAGAGGATATCTCCGCGGCCATCCGAACGCCGGAGCTGAGCCAAGGCGCGAGCCAAGTCAGCCGCCATTTGGGTGTGCGTGAGGCGCTGGTGGCGTGGCAGCGCCAGTTGGCCGATGAAGGCGGCGTGATTCTGGAGGGCCGAGACATCGGCACGGTGGTTTTGCCTCGGGCAGATATCAAGTTCTTCCTGACTGCCTCCCCCGAGGAGCGGGCCCGCCGGCGGTATCGGGAGCTACAAGCGAAGGGCAGCGAGCAAAGCTACGAACAAACCCTCGCCAACGTAATAGCCCGGGATGAGGCCGACTCCACCCGGGATCACGCGCCCCTCAAGAAGGCGACCGACGCCATTGAAGTGGATAGTTCGGCGCTGGGGCTGGAGGAAGTGGTGGCCAAGATGTGCGCCGAGGTAGAAAGCCGCCTTGGCTGGACCCGTCCAGCATCGTGAAGCCATTGTCTCTTCACGGGCTTCGGGTGGAGTGACCATGGCGCCCATCCAGCGGCGGGCGGTGCTCGGGGCGCTGGCCGCGGGCGCCCTCGGGGTCACTGAAGCCTGCACCCCAAAGGCGCGTCCGAAGCTGGGCGGTGCTCCCGCATTTCGCCGCGCCCATGAGCTTATCCCTACGGAGCTCGATTTTGTCCTGCGGGCCGACCTAAACCGTTTGGGCCGGGCGGGGCTGCAGGTAAAGAATAGCCGCTCCAAAGACCCCATTTCCGGCTGGTTGCAGCAGGGCGCGGAGACGGTTTTCTGGGGAACCCGCCGCCTGCCGTGGGTCAGCCGGGAGGACTGGATTTTGCTCGCGGAAGGTCACTTTCAGGACTTGGCCACCATTGAACGCCGGCTGGCTGCTGCGGGATTTCGCCCAAAGGCAGGCCCAGTGGGCGTGGAGACGCTGGTTCGCCGACCCCGGGGCAAGCGCTCGGAGCCTTCCCGAGTCATGGCATTCGCCCGTGAAGTGGCGGTGGTGGCGACCCCGGGGCTTGAGCCAGCGCTAGAAGCCAGCTGGCGTGAGCCTCAGAATGCAGCCCTGCGCCCGGCAAGCGACGCGCCCCTTGCGTGCGCCTTTCGAACAAGGGCGTGGGCGGAGGATTTGAATCGCACCCGTCGCCACCTGGCGCCTTTGCTTTCAGCGGTGGAGCACGGAGAAATGCGGGCCGAACCTGAGGCGGGCGGTTGGCATATGCAGGGGCACTTGCGATTTCGCTCGGAGGAAATGGCCCAGCGAGCCTTTGCCCTGGTGGGGCGTTTGCAGCGGGAAGGGTCTCAGCCCAAAGAGCTCTCCTGGCTTTGGCTTTTGCAAGCCCGCACAAGGCTTCGACCCGAGGGGCGCACCGGCTTTGGCTGGGTCACCAAAATCGATGCCCGCCACGCTCACGCGCTGATGTTGCGGCTCTTGCCGGGCCCGTCCCCGAAGCCTCATCCCTAATTCTCTCGGCGTCCGCGATCACTCGCAGCCTTGCCAAATCCCAGGACAAGAGCGCCACTTAGCCCGACTTAGCCTTGGCTAAGGGCCTCCGCGGGATCGAGCTTTGTGGCGCCTCGAATGGCGGATATGGCGCCCAATGCAGCAAATACGATCCCGAAGCCGATTCCGAACGCCCAAAGCCACCCAGGGAAAACAAAGAATGAGGCGGGCTTAAAAGGGAAGTCCGGCAAGTATCGCTTCGCCGCCCCATCGATCACCGCCGCGCCAAGCCGCGCCAGCAACGTCCCCATGGCGCCGCCGACGCTGCCCACCGCCAGTGCAAGGCAGAAAAGCCAGCTAAAGATCGTCATGCGAGTGGCCCCAAGGGCACGGTAGAGGCCAATTTCCGCCCGCCTATCCGCCACCAACACTCGAAAGGTATAGGCAATGTTGGAGGCCGCGACCCCGAGCATGACGGCGGCGACCAAGCTCAAGAGCCCAATCACCCCGTTCACCATCACCGATAGGTCCCGGGCGTGGGTATCCTTCGGCGCCAGCCCAAGCTGCTCCCCACGGGCCACCAGTTTGGCGACGTCCGCGGGGTTTTCCGTGCGCAACACCACCGACGAATAGCTGGTGGAGGAGTCTGCCCCCGCATACTCGGCGTTCCAGCGACGGACCACGCCAAGGGGCAGGGTGGCTCCCAGATCAATGGCTTGAGGTGAGATCCCCACCACTCGGGCTTGCACATAACGGGCATTGCCCTGTTTGGCCTTGCCCATCATTGAAACCCCAAGCTGAAAGCGAAAGGTGACTCCTTGGGCTTGGGTCAGAAGGCTCATGCCAATGGGGGGCAGGTGGTGCGCCGGCGCAATGCCCTTGTTAAACACCTCCACCAGGTAGCGGCTGACAATCACCGGCACCGGTTTGCTGCATTGACCGTGGGGCTGCTTATTGGGCCATTCGCAATAAAGCCCGGGGCCACATTCCTTGTCCTTCTTGCAGCTTGGGCCGGGTGTCTTCAGCGGATCTTCAAAGGCGTGAGGGCCAGTAACATCCTTCGTTACCAATGCCGGGTCGATGCCATCGGCCAGCATCTCGTGGGTGCCAATATCCCGGCCGATAATCTCTTTTCCTCCGAAGGCCCCGGAAGGGAAAGCAAAGCGCAACTTGGGATAAACACCCTTGAGGGGCGCCACCTGCTTGAGCTCCGAAATGGACTCCACTGGCACCGAGGGGGCCTTGGCTTTGCCCATAACCACCGCCAAAAGCCCCGGATCGTTGCCCGCCGCAGGCTCAAGCTCCACGCGATCGAGGGGAAAAACGTCCCCCAGCAGCACGCTGCGAACGCCCAACCCTAGCGCCAGGAAGAACACCAAGGCCGCGCTGCCTGCGGCGATTCCAAAGCCTGAGGTGGTGAGCGCGCCCCGTGCGCGGGTCAGGTCCCGGCCCACCATGGTGACCAATGTGCTTGGCTTCATTCAGCTTTCTCCGAACGTGGCTCGTTCTCGCTGGCTTTGTCCTCGGGGGCTTCCTCTTCGGCTCCCGGATCGGGGCTGTTTTTTCGTGGCACGCCGTCCTCGGAGACGATGGAGCCATCTTCGAGCATCAGCCGGCGATGGGCTCGCTCCGCAAGGGCGCCGTCGTGGGTGACCACCACCAAGGTCGTGCCCTCGGCGCAGATGGAGGCCAGCAATTCGATCACCTCTCCGCCGGTGCGTCGATCCAGGTTTCCGGTGGGTTCATCGCAAAGCAGAATGGCAGGCTTTAGAACCATGGCGCGAGCGAGGGCTACCCGCTGCTGCTGGCCGCCTGACAGCCGGGTAGGCGGGTCTTTGGCCCGATCAAGCAAGCCCACTTTTTCCAGGGCCGCTTCCGCCGCACCCTGAAAGTCACCCCCGCTTCGAAAGAGCCCCGGCGCCATCACATTTTGCAGCACGCTCAAGTGCGGCAGGAGGTGAAAGCGCTGGAACACAAAGCCGAGCTTCTCATTGCGGAGCCGGGCGCAGGTGCCCTCCGAGGCACCCCGAAGCTCGTTGCCGAGCAGTTTCACGCTGCCGTCAAAGTCCCGATCCAAAGCGCCAAGGATGCTTAGCAAGGTGGATTTGCCGGAGCCGCTAGGCCCTTCCACGGCGCAAAACTGACCCTGGGGGATCTCGAAACTGACCCCCGCCAGGGCTGTCCGGTGCCCGTCTCCATCGGCGTATCGGCGGACCACCTTGGTGAGCCGATAAGCAGCTTCCTCGGGCATCAAGCCGTTCCCATATCCTTACGGGCTGCCGCGAGCAGCTCATCGGCGTAAGCGCCAATATCGTGGGGCGCGCTGCCCTCGATCATCACCCGAAGCTTGGGTTCGGTTCCGCTCCATCGCACGAGCACGCGGCCGTCGCTTCCAAGCTTCTCTTCGATGCCTTTGATGCCCTTCTGAAGCTGGGCCATTTCCAGCACATCCATCCGGGAACCGAAGCGCTCATTCTTGAGGATTTGCGGCACCCGCTCCATCACAGACTGACTGAGCTCCGAGAGGGGCTTTCCGCTCTGCACCATCACCCAAAGCACCTGCAAGCCCGCCACCAAACCGTCGCCAGTGGTCGCGTGGTCGAGGAAAATCAGGTGGCCCGACTGCTCGCCACCCAAATTGAAGCCCCCTTTGCGCATTTCCGCCACCACGTAACGATCGCCCACGCCTGTGCGGCGCAAGTGACCGCCCGCAGCCTCAATTGCGCGCTCCAGGCCAAGGTTGCTCATGACCGTGGCCACGAGGGTATTTTTGGCCAAGGTGCCGTTTTTCAACATCTGCTTTGCGGTGAGGGCCATGACCGCATCGCCGTCCACCACCTGGCCCTTTTCGTCCACCAGAATGACCCGATCCGCATCGCCGTCGAGGGCGAGGCCGATCTGGGCGTTCTTCTCTCGTACCACCGCCGCCAGCTTCTCGGGGTAGAGGGCGCCGCAGCCATCGTTGATATTGGAGCCATTGGGTGAGACGCCCATGGGGGTCACATCCGCACCAAGCTCGGCGAAGACATTTGTTGCCACGCGGTAGGCGGCCCCATTTGCGGCATCCACCACGACCTTCATGCCGTCCAACGTCATCTGCCGCGGGAAGGTGCTCTTGCAGAACACCGTGTAGCGGCCCCGGGCGTCTTCGATACGCTCGGCGCGGCCAACATCGCCGCCAGTGAGTCGCTCGCTGTGCAGGCTGGGGGATTCCATCAGTTCTTCGATGGCAGCTTCTTCGTCGTCGGGCAGTTTGAACCCATCGGGCCCGAAGATCTTGATGCCGTTATCCTCAAAGGGGTTGTGGCTGGCGCTAATCACCAGGCCCGCATCGGCCCGCATGCTGGTGGTGAGGTGAGCAACCGCAGGCGTGGGAACAGGCCCGCACAAAAGCACCCTGCCGCCCATGGCGCAGATGCCCGCCGAGAGCGCCGTTTCCAGCAAATAGCAGGAGAGGCGGGTGTCCTTGCCAATCACAATCCGCACCGGCCGCGGTTGTCCTCGCCGCGCCACATAGGCGATGGCTCGGCCCAAGCGCAGCGCCATCTCTGGGGTCATGGGCTCCACATTCGCTAGACCGCGAATGCCATCGGTGCCGAAGAGTTTCCGTTGTTTCTTTGTGGCTTTGGCCGCTTCCATGGCGATACCTGCAGTTGTCTAAGAAGCCGCGCTAAGTCGCGGAAGTTGTTGTATTGAAGCTCGACGCCGAAATCTTCGCCTTTGAGCATTTGGATGCAGCCCTGCAGGTCGTCCCGCTTCTTGCCGGTTACGCGCAGCTGATCCCCTTGGATGGAAGCCTGCACCTTGAGCTTCTTGTTTTTGATATGGGCGACGATTTTCTTGGCTTTCTCCATATCAATGCCCTCCACCACCTTAATAGCAATCTTGCTTCCGCCTTTGCTGGTGGGCTTGGGGTCCGCCACGTCCAGGTGCTTGAGGGAGACCTTGCGGCGGATCAGCTTGGTCTGCAGCACATCGAGGGCAGCGCGGGCACGGTCTTCGGTGCCAGACCGAATTTCGTACTCTTTGTCCTTCTTCTCGATGGTGGTGTCGGTGCCGCGAAAATCGAAGCGTTGGCCCACTTCCTTTTTCGCCTGCATCACCGCGTTGTCTACTTCGTGCCAGTTTACTTTCGATACGACATCAAACGAGGGCATTGGCTCTCCGCATTAGGGTCCGTTTTCGCCACAAGCCGCCAGGCAGCCGGGCGCGACTTGCTCCAAGAGGCGCATGTTTCGCCCATGCCCTGGCGGAGTGCAAGGGGTAACCCAGCGGCGGCCCGCTTATCAGGGTCAGTGCTTGGGTTTCTTGCTACCGCTCTGCGTAGGCTCCAGCCGTACCACCGAAAGCCGGCTCGTCCTGAGTGCCTGGGCAAGAGCTGCCCGAAAGCCCGCCGCCGTAGGTTCGGGTGGGGGCTTGGCAACAAGGAGCTGCTGGGTTTGGGAGAAGCGGCGTAGGGCATTGCCCCGGCGCAGCCCAACGATGGCCTGCTTGAGCTCGCTCTGGAGCGCCCCCTTCGCTACCCTTTCCAAGAGGGCCCGCGTTTGACCTTCCGCGTCGCTCAGCTGGCGTTGTGGGCCGGAGAGGCGCACCAGGGTTTTGCCGCCAAAAGAATGGATTTCTGCGGTCACCAAGGTGGTGCCTAGGGCCCGCCGAAAGGGCGATGCGGAACCCCGAAAGACAGCGTCCCAAAGGAGTTTTCCAAAGCTGGGGCCCAGATCGTGGGCAAGCATCAAGTAGCTGACAGGCTCATCGAGGTGGCCGCTCTTGGCTGTGCGCATGCCCGCTTGCCAGGTGGCTGCCGCGGCGCTGGGTTTGCAGGTCCGCTGATTCGCTTGGCTCAGCGCTGGCCCGAGGCGTTTCAGTAGTTTTGGACGCAGTTTGTCGGCGTGGGGCCCGCGCACCACCAGCTCTAGGGGCAGTTGGCGCAGGTCGCGCTGCAGCCATAGCAGGTCGGCGTCGGTGGCGTTTGCCCACGTCTGGGGGTTGCCAAAGGGCAGCCAACCCCGCTCCCAAAGGCTCGGAAGGGCATCAAAGAGGGGCCAAAGGGCTCGCCACCGCTCCCGGGACGACGCCGGCATCGCGCCCAAACTCCCGTGACCCACTGGCAACCACAAGCGCGAGCCCAACGCGTCGCCCAGGCGTGTTGCCGCCCGTTGCAAGCCCGCCTCGCCATCAGCCATGGGCGCCTTTGCCACAAACCCAGCGCTCGTGGCAGAAAGCCAACCTTGGACGCGCCCTTGGGACTGGCTCGCGAGAGCGGCGGCCCAGCGACCGGTGGCTTCCGGCCCGAGCTCGGGCAAACAGCGAGTAACGAGCGCCGCCCAAACCATACCCTGGCCCCGCGTAGGCTGGGCCTCGCCGCTCAACGTCGCTTCCTTGCCGCCTTGACCAAGCGCTTGGCTTCCAGCTGCCCCGTGGCCACTCCACGCCTTCGGGATGCGCACGCTGAGCTTTGGGAGCGTTTCGCTTTGGGGCTGATAGCCCGCATGCCGCGCCAGCTTGGCGGCCAGCTGATGGCCGCTACTCTCACTCCGCAACCTGTCGAACCAGCGTCCCCGCGTCCGCGGGTGAGCTTCCGCCAGTGCAAGGGCTGCGAGCAAGCCCCGAGCGGAGGCTTCGGACGCTGATTGCTCGGAGGGAAGCTCTCGCTCATAGGTAGCGCAAGCGCCCTGCTCGGTGAGCAGAATTCGGGCGCTGCCCCCGCCGCCAAGCCGATAGTGAAGCGGATGGTTCCGACGCCGCCATGCTTTCACTTGAGCAAGTGCTTGGTCGGCGCTGCCGAACCATTTGGCTGCCGCGAGAGAGCTCCCTCCAACCACCAGGCTTTTTCCATTGCTTGGGCCCGTCGAAGGCGCGTCGCTCTTCGGGGCTTCAGGCCATCCGGAAGCTTTCTCCAGCGCTCCCCGCACCGCTGATAGGTCTTTGGCACCACCGGCCATACCCAATGCCAGCCGCCCTAGGGCAAACGCCTGCTTGCGGCTTGCCTCGAGTGAGCCATTTCTGCCCACGGCGGGCTTCGTCTGGGGTGAGATCCGAGCACATAGCTCGCTTGCACTGGGGATAGCCGCCGACAGCGTCGCCGTCTGTCGCAGCGCCGCGAGTTGTTTGGCCTCCAAGGCGCTCACGGGTCGGCTAAGCAGCCCCGGAAGCTTGCTCGCAAGCGTCGCCAACGTTGCTTGGCTACCACTGATGCTCGCCGTGATTCCCAGGCCATCGGCCTGCACGCTCACCACCGAAGCGCTTTCTCGCAAGCGCCCCGCGAGCAACTGCGCCAGCGCCGCTTCGTCTCCGCCCCCTTGAGTGAAAATGCTCAGTCCAAGGCTGGGGAGGGGATCTCCGCTCCTCTCAATGTGGGCGAGGGGAGGCCGCTTCGAAGCAAGCTCAACCGGAATTGGCTCCCCGAGCCGCTCTGGCTGGGGCGGCGTGAGCGAATCGTGCCGTCGGGCGTAGCGGGGATGGTTGGCAGAACCCGATGTCACCGCGCCGCAGCCGGCGTTGGCTACGCTCAAAACCAAGGGAAAAACCCCGTAAAACGCCGACTTTCTCATGGAGGCCAGAGCCTTAGCACAGCTTCGGGTGCGCAACCGCCCCCCTAGGCCTCATTACAAAGCAGAAACGGCGCCCCCCAAGGGACGCCGCTCATACACCGCACACTGATTTGATAAGGCTGCTGCCTGCTCCTTTTGAATCAAGCTCTCCAGGCGACTCTGGATCTTATGCTTCTTGGAGTAGACGGTCTTGACGGAGATATTCATCCGCTCGGCAACTTGCTCGGGGGTCATGCCCTGGCCGAAGTAGAGGCGCATGAACTCCTGGTCCTTGGCGGAGAAGTACTTCAGCAGCCCGGCCACCTTGGAGGCGCGCTCCCGGATTTCGTAGTTGGAGTACGGGTCCGGGCGGGTGCAACGAATGGCTTCGGCCTCGGTCAAGTTGGTGCGGCCCGCTTCCCGGCGAATGGAGCGCAGGTGGTCGTAGGCGGCGTTGATGGCCAGAAGGCCAATCCAGCTGCCGAAGCGGTTGCCCCGGGTGGGGTCGAAGGAGCGCAGCTTGTGCATGTCGTTGGCGAGCAGTTGCAGCAGCAGCGTCGCGTAGATCTCGCGCACAGCTTCGGAACTCACCCGGGTGGAAAAGCGGGCGGTCACTTTGGTGATGCAGCGGTAAATCAGGCGGTCGTAGCGGGTCTGGAACTGCCGCCAAGCATCAGCCTTGCGTTCGATCATGTCCTGCAGCAGGGCCAGTTCGGCGGCGCGCTC
>WURV02173491.1:0-14049 GCA_011762755.2 Epimenia babai | reverse complement strand
TCACACGAAATGTATATAGGCGCCTTAGAGACATACTAGTTATTAGGGCGCCTCTCAAACAAATGTATTATTATTATTATTAATACTGTGCGGATATGGTACTGAACTTATTTTTTATTTGTATACATTTTTTTTATTTGAATTTTAAATTTGGAATTTGTCCAGGAAATCGCCATTTGTTGTGCAGGATAAAACTAAACCAAGTCATTGCGGAGCTCGATGCGAATTTCTTTTTAACGAAATAAAATAGGTTCAAAACACGTAGATACTTCAAGTAACAGAATGGCGCTTTCGTCGCGACGCTATCTGTTGTACGTGTTCAATCATACTCGTCGATATACACTACATTCTACTGTCGAGCAGCGTGTCTTCTTGCTCTTGCGTACTTGTCAACACAGCTTTCTCCATCATTTTCGATTATTTATGCGTCTACACCTCCACATCGACGCCACTTGTCTGCTATAGAATAAATTCAACGAAGCGTATGCGCTTAGTTAGCAGTATGCGCGCGACGAAAAACCGCCTTTCAGTTACACGCTATTGAGAAAAGGAACAAAAAATATGAAAATTGCGCCAAAATCGTTACGTTATAATTTAGTAAATTTTAACATTCCGTCTTATTCCGATAACCTATGTACGTTACCATCCGAATAAACATTTTGAAATTAGTATCAAATCCATTTTTTATTTGTAAAATAAAAATATAATATATATTATGTAAATTTTTAATACCCCTATCACTGCGAAATGTTGCTGACAACTCAATATTTTAGAATGGCTCTATAAGCCAACGAATATTATCATTATAATCATTAAAATATTCAATAAACGGCAATCGGAACGTACGTGAATTTGTTTACCCGAATTCGTTTCGAGGTCGATTCGGGGCGCTGGCGTTATATAAGCTGACACGTTCGTATCTTATCGATTTTCTGTTTTTGGCCACCTTTTACGTGACATTCTGTTATCATATGCGTAAGCGACGACAATTCTAAGTCCCCCGAGGCGAGATGGATCTATTTCCCCTTAACCTTGTAAAATATCGCCAGAGAAAATTAGCTGACGCGGTGCGAGTATTTATCACTGTGTTCAGGTTTTATCGAATCTATTCTGAGACCCATGAATGTCGTCACCCGTGTCGTCTCTTCGAATCGAGCTAATCATTTGAATGACACCCTAGTTGTTTGTTACGTAATGAGGCTATACGCATGCGCGATATTGCTATTCGCGGCCTCGATCCGTTCAGGAATAGACTCTATTAGTCTGTTATTATATTACATTGATTGCGCCCGATGAAGTATACTTGATATACGGAAGCTTGTGTTAATCCTTATATAGTTAGTCAACACGGTGTTACCTTTGTATTTTTGTATTTACTACATGACTAACACAACCCACACCTCTATATTATATTACACGTTATTACCACAACTATTGCTACAGTAGATTAACGCAAGGTTAACGGAAAGGGGTAGGGGAGGGTAGAGTGGTTCATTAAATATCCGGAGAGAAATGTAGAGCACCGGATCAGTGATTGTTGGATCAGAGGTCGTTGGTTCGAGGCCACACGAGGTTATATTTATGTGTATGTCTCTCATGATATGTCAGGTTAGTGAATCTAGAACACGTAGTAATCGCTTGAAAAACTCGCCCCACCGATCGAGCAATTTATTGACAATTTGTGGAGTAGTACAACGAGTCGTCGCTTGCACCGTTTTATCGACGTTATACGTACAGTCGTATAAGAATGGTTATACATTCTCTGTACGTACACAAAATAGACGCGAATGATAATGCGGATATAGCGGACCATTTATGAATCGTAATTGCGCATGCGTGACATGTCATTTCTGTTGCAAAACCACGGAGATGTCACTTTTAACGCCAATCCGAGTAACGTTAATGTCCGCCATGTGTGAGTTTGTTTAGGCGTGGTAACCATGGGTGACAGTCCGCTGACGTGGAAAAAATCTCGCTGCTCTATATTTTCGAACACCCCATACTACGACAGAGTAAGCACTGCACTCGGAAAAAAAAACATTTTTCCGTATACCAACGAGGCGATGTTTTCTATACAAGATTCTTATATATGTCTTTATTTGCATAAATATAGAATACCGAACAATGAGTGTCACATGGCCGAGCTGTGCAAAGGGATATTCAATAACCACAATAAATAACAGATGGTCGCATCATTTAAAACTAACAAAAGTGTGTCGAAACACCAATTTTAAAATAGACTAGGCATAGTTATTCAACTAAAGAGTATGAATGTATTTTAACATAGAGATGTGGGTTGCCGTGTTAGCCATGTAGTAAATACGAAAATACAAGGTATCACCTTGTTGCCTAACTATATAAGGATTAACACAAGCTTTCGTATATCAAGTATACTTCATCAGGTGCAATCAAGTATACTTTATCAGATTGCACCCTATGAAGTATACTTGATATACGAGAGCCTCTCTTAATCCTTATATAGTTAGTCAACAAGGTGGTACCTTTGTATTTTAATATATTTTTGCAGTCTGAAATGGTCCGAATTTTTTTTTTGGCCACGGCTACGCCATATAAAACAATTCTCGTCGCGTAGGTTGTAATTACTTGATCACTAGTAACCGTTGGCGCGTATTATAACAATTCGACTGGGACCCTACATAACATCGTCTCGGGTCGACTTGGTCAAACGATAAGAGATTAAGTATAACATCTATAGACCGCGAGTATTATCAGGTAATAAGGGCTCTGAAAAGCGATTTACAATGAATGCCTATGGCCGTTATTCAGCGCCGATACGATACCTTCGACAATCGCATATCTCCCGTTCAAGCATCTACCCATTTGGGAGACAGGTCAATTCCAGCAATTAGGGATAAATTACTTACTTCGGATTATCACTAAAAAACCTCGCCCGATTATCTGTTTCGAACTGACGACCTCTCGGTTACGAGCCTATCAATCACTCGAGTGTACGTGCCACCAAAGATCGTTTTTGGATAGCTAGAGTTTCGCAGTTCTGTAATAAATGTCCGCGCCAGTGGTACCGTGGTTAGAAAAGTAAATTTGCACGCGAAAAGTGACGCGAGTTCGAACCGGACGTTGGTAATGTTTTTTCGGCGGCTTCAACCGCAAGAGATTTTTCACAGTATGGAAGTCCATATTATGACCGACATATATTTGAGGTCGATTCACCACTGCACTTTCCGGTTCTCCACGCAATACACTACGATATATTGTTATTATCGCAGACTTTTTCTCGAAATGCAACTCAACCCAATAGATAATCGTTAAATTAATACGCAGCGAGCCGCGATTCGTTCAGCCAACGGATGAAATTCATCGTAAAACTTAGCTCGAGCCACGAAGACAAAATGAATCATACCTTATGCCCATCGATGACGATAGAAAAATCGATAGGCAATGTATACTTTGCCGAGCTGTCTCTAATTATATTCGGTGTATCGATAATTATATGTGTCCATGTACAAGATATTATCGTAAGCTTATGGATCGCTCGTGTAAAATACACACGATTCTACCGAGGAACAGCTTGACGGGATTGATTTTCGTAAACACGCGACCGCCACAATGCGGTATTATTAACAGGAGCGGCTGTTCCGCGCGGTCGTATCGCCGGCGTGAGTCGATGTTCGTCGATCGCAGAGCGGACTGTGGATTCGCTGTACATGTAATAAAGAAGAGCGTAGTTTCTTTCGTTAAGCGCGTTGGACTTCGACAAGTATTTGTCATTTAAATATGCTGCGTGTATACTACGACAAAATATACGATGTTAAGACGGATGAACTTAACAGCTACGCCATCGTAGCTAGTCTGTATACGCTTACTGCGGCAAATATACAGTTCCAGCGCGGCAAATATGAACGTGTTGACTAGTCGCTTGGTACAGTTCCAGCGCGGCAAATATGAACGTGTTGACTAGTCCTTTGGTACAGTTCCAGCGCGGCAAATATGAACGTGTTGACTAGTGGCTAGGTAAAGTTCCAGCGCGGCAAATATGAACGCGGTGACTAGTCGCTAGGTACAGTTCCAGCGCGGCAAATATGAACGCGGTGACTAGTCGCTAGGTACAGTTCCAGCGCGGCAAATATGAACGTGTTGACTAGTCGCTAGGTACAGTTCCAGCGCGGCAAATATGAACGTGTTGACTAGTCGCTAGGTAGTTGCAGTGAGACAAATTCTAAATCGGTGGCTAGTAAAGCCGGCTTCACACGAGGCGACAGTTGCTTCAGCAAGCTTCAAGTCGCCCGTTCATAACCTCAGCCAATGAAATTGTTTTATATTACATGAATCACGTACTCGCGTGATTTGTTCAAAATGGCTTTCAACATGGAAATTGCCGGGAACCTGAAATTGAGTTGTGTTGTATGTTTAACATGAGCCGTTATGGAACGTCGTCCATAAAAATTACAAATCTAAAGTGAAACGGCGACAATTATGGCCACGGCTGTGCATATCACTGGTGACGGGTAAATCGAATCGTCGGGGTCCATTCTTAAAAGGAGTAGATAACGATCGTGATTTGTTTATTAAATAATCAGCAACGATGAGAAAAGCGTTGCGTTTGCTAATGTTTTGATGACTACGGGCCGACATTTTATAGTTTTTTAACAGCCATTGACGTACCGACGGAGTTATCTCCCGTGTCGGTTGAAAGGTTAGTTCCCTCCCGCGTCGCTTCGTGTGAGGGCACGTACAAGTCGCCACATAGTTGAAGGAAATCGAATGAGCAACGCGTTGGAGCAACCGTCGCATCGCGTGAGGCCGGCTTAACTACGCATAGGTCGTGTGTGTAAATATGAATGCGGTAGCTCGTTTAAAAGCGGCAGCTATTCTGTACGTAGACGTCTTAGTGCGGCAAATGTGAGCCTCTGTGGCTGGTCAGTACGTAGAGGTTTAGTGAAGTAAATATAAAAGTGGTAGCTGATCAGTACGACCGGGTTTAGTGTGGTAAATATATGAGGTGGCTGATCAGTACGTAGAGGTACACGACAAATGTAAATGCGGTGGATATTCAGTGCGTAGACTTCTATTACGGCAAATATGACCAGGCCGTTGGCCAATACATACGGGTCTGCTGCCGCAAATACGAAGCCGGTGCCTGGTCAGTCTCAGTACGTCGACGCCCTTTTCCGGCAAATTTGAACCCCGTGCTTGGACAGTATGTAGACGTCTATTGCGGCAAATGTGACCGCGGTGGGTATTCAGTACGTACAGGTATTGCGTGACAATTATAAAGGGAAGAGATGCTCCGTGTCAGATCGCATCATTTAATACATGCTGTTGTAGGTATGCGTTTCATGCGAGAACTTGAAACTTTCGGCCAGCGATAATCTCTGGCGCAACAGTCATATACAATTATTATGTACTATCACTACTAATGTTTGTATTCATTTTTTCGCTATTAGTTTATACCTCACTGCAGCGGATATTTGGTGACATTAGAGCAAAATATTCGTTATCGACGCTGACGGTATCTGGCTAAATCAGTGTGCGATCGCTACACTGTTATTTTGGTGTTATTTTATCGTATAGTATGTAGCGTTATCGGAGACAAATAATTTAAAACTTTCGATAGACATTCACAAAAAACGTCTTGTTCGAAGACAGACCCCGTGTAATTGTCAAGCGCGTTGCCCGGTCATGTTCCACTAATTGGATGAACGGTCTGGGCAATAGCTAATGGCGGTAACGGATCGATTAATACCCACCACACTCTGCTGTCGCCCAGTCGTGTAGTCGACGACTCGCTGTTGTCAAGCCGTTTCTGGACGTGTCGCCCACTCGTACACTCGTACAGTGTAGCTCGATCGCTCGATCCGCGTCGCCCATGGTATTTAGCGACGTCTAGCGGCGTCGTAATGCCGTTTCGTAAACGCCGTAAAAGACACTCGGGTGTCTTAGAGAGTACGCGTCAAGCGAAAGTTAGCGTGCAAAGTAGTTCGGTTCCTAGGTCGTGCAGCTGTTGCTGCAAATCGGCATGTGAATACCTATTCGTACAGAAGTATTGCATATTGTACTGCTGTCGTTTCGGGGCATACGGTGGCTATAGCAATTCGTACGTCCGAACTTGAAGCTCGGTCGTACTACCTTTATGACGAGTCGCGCGGTAATCGCAAATTATACGACTATGTCGCAAACTATATAGCAGTTATCACATGTCCTCAAGCCACTCGAGTCATCGAGTCATTCCACTCAGTCATCAAAAATCGTACGGCTGTCATCGTCATCATCGTATACGTAGCTGTTATTGCAAACCGTAAAGGTGGTTCTGGCAGCAGCTGTTGACAGTGCTGCGTTTGATGTCGTGTACAAGTCGGCGCTTCATAAATGAAACTAAAGTAGAAAAATGACCCAACCTATATAATCAACAACTACGCGTAGACTTATTCACCTCACCAACTATACACCGTGAATTAGATTAGCTAATTGACTATGCAACCGGAGACATCAATCAGCCGTTCCCCCGAACAATAGTCAATAACGAGACGGCCCAGCTAAACGGACGATTCTAAAATGAAATCGCAATCAAAACGGAGCAATTTCCACCGTGTCGTATAGCTTGAAAACATGACCGACGACGGCCTGATATACTACCCATTAATTACTCTGCTCCATTTGTCGATATACGCAAAAACGTGTACAAATGATACTACAAGTGTCATTACGAAAGTCGAGAGTGGAAATCGTAGACTTTTAACTTTCGATTGAAAGCACGAGGTTGCGTGGCGCACTCAGGATATTAAGAAGCGAGTCCACTCAACCAGGACAACGGTGAGCCGCTGGGATTTCAGGCCCAGACACGCTCACTTGCTCGCGACACACTCATCGGTGAATGGATAAGGGTCGATATTTGTTGTTGAAATCATACGGTGTTAACTGAAGAGAGACGGTAAAGATTGGGACGTGTGCCATGAGTCGCCTTTTGAAGAAACTCCATTAGGCGTTTTAGTAATTAAAATTAGTCACGAAAACAATCAAGTCGTAGTATCTCTATCTCAACCGACAGCTTTTTCCTGATATATGCAGCAAAAGGCGGTACCTCGTTCTCTTTTGATTAAAAGGAGCTGAAAGTCGCGTGGAGCAACTTCCAGAACAAAACGCTGATTTGGTGACAGATTTCCAATGCTGTAATGAAATGTCTGGTAATATTATCTCCATCCGATATCAGCTGATGCAATAAATCCAATTGATTTAGGTTTCTAATTAAGTTCATTCCTAACCAAAGTGGTTAATCATCTATAAATGCAATTCATCATCTCATTTTATTAATTTGTAAATTAGACGACTTAGTCTGACGAGTTCGCGCTGAAATCGTGAACAGAAATCTGACTAGACTGCAAAATGTTCGGATCCAACAACATTAACAACACGGTCATTGATGAAAGACCATTGTAATGAAAATAGGCTGGCACAATTCATCTGTTGTATGCGATGTTAAACTTCTGGTGCGAAGTTACACTTTGCCAAACAGCCATTTTATACTTAATTTCTGGATCTTATATCGTCTAGAGTTTACGATTAGATTGTTTACTAGCAGTGGCGTCTTCGGGATTTAATGTTCTGGGACACTCCCAGATATATTGACCTCGACACGAGCGGGAATCTTGGGTCAAGGCTTTTTCCGGGAATTTTGAAACGGTTGTATAATTGCAAAAGTCGGAGCGTCGTGTCTTCTGACGATAGAGGGCTACGAGCCTTTCATGCAGGGAGAGGTCTGGGGGATGATATATTTATAATAATAAATGTCCGTCGACTGGAGCCCATGTAGTACCGGTATGGTAAAGCCCGTGAGCGGCCAGCCGGCGATATTTCGCCATTTACCGACTCGGCGCTACTTTGTCAAACCTGACGCAACAAGTGGAGAATTTATTAAAGTCTATTCTACCCAAAATGTAGTGGGATTTTCGTACATGCAGCAAGCACTTTTTAAGCCGTGGTATCAAATTTCTTGCCGTGGATTTAAGAAAGTGACCGCGTAAATTACGGCGGTATGGCTCCCAATAACTAACTTGGTCTCAGCAATAACTGAGGATTCCTGATTGTTGCGTGTATAAAAAATAAAAAATATATAGAGATGCGGGGTGCCGTGCAAGCCATATTGAATGAAACAAAAGTAATAGGCCTTTTAGGTGTCACCTCTACTATATGTACAAAAATGTACATGTATATGTATATTGTACAAAAATATAGTAATATTTCTACGGTAGTCGGATGTCGGGGGGTGGGGTGGTGGGAAGCCACCCCTCCCCTAAAGACGCCAGTTTACCAGTATGCTGTTTGTCACGTGATCGACGTGTTATAAAATTTTTCACGTCTGCTGATTTGCAAGCAGCTGAAATTGTACGAGTGATTATCACATGATGGTCCCGTTTTGCATGCTTATCATTGCTCTCAAAACTGCGTTGTTCAGAGCACTTCTCTACTCGAAATAATTCCATGCAACTCCTCGTGATATCTATCCAAAAAATTGGCAAAGCGAATATCACTCAATGTTACAAATCCAATCCGAAAAGTTGCCAAAGGGAGGTAATGTAACGTTAATAGGGTGTAGGCATGTGGCTTGGTTCAGAAAAAATATTTGATACCAGCGAAGACACGGAAAAAAAATCTTGCCTTCGATGTGGCCTGAACCCACGACCACAAAATGACCTATCCGGTTACCATTCGGGTTCTTTTCATATATAAGACAACACAACTCAACCATACAATTCATATAGTCGATCATTGTATACCAGATATCCTTATGCATTACTGGCGTGGTGAGGTTTGTCACAATACGGTTAACAGACAGGTCTTAACCAGTGTTTTAAACAGCTGCTAAATACCGTGAGGAGAGCCTACCTTTGTAGTTCAGTAGTGTAAACCATCATACCGGTGATTTGGAGGTCATGAGGTCGGACCCTACGAAACGCAGTTTTTTCTACATGTTTCCGTTAAAGGGAAATAACACACATATGGCGGAAATCGTCTTAGCTATTTTCACGAAATCCGCCAAGTAGAATGGTAAGACGTCACTGGAAAGGTATAGCGACACGTTGACGCCAGACTAAGTCCTGTAATCTGTATTCAGATCGGGGAAGGGCGATAACAATGTCAGTGGAGGAGACTTAATATCAGAACTAAATCTCATCCAAGTCGCAACAGCGCAAGAAACGCAGCAATCGATCGGTAAAACTCGCAAAACACGCAAGCATAATAATTTTAGCAAATGAAACCAGAATTTTAAATCTATTTATGGAAAATGCGCATTAGTTTGTACAACCCAATGATAGGCACCCTGTTTTACTCGTGCTTCCACCATATGAGGCATTGTGCCTCTAATTATACCCACTTTTATTACTACTACCTGTTCAACTTTTTCTTGGCGATATTTCTATTGTATTACGCAACCTCGCTGTACATAATGTGCATACTGTACATATAGATAATTGCACATAACTTGGGTATACAAATAGATTAACGATTACATAACAAGTTCATGTAACACACTTCAATCAAATTTCATTTCAGTTCGTTTCATCAGCTGGTCGATCCCTAACGTTTTTCTGTTTTTTTCAAACGTACGAAAAATCCCTGAAGCCACGTCTTAAAACGATACTTAAATCTACTAAAGCAAACGTGCCCTCTCTTTTTAGGTGTTTCACCACTGAGATTTAAATATTGAATGACTATATTATATATATATATCATTCATTTCTCTTTCACTCTGAAAAACTTCATGATTAAATCGAGCGAATGAACAAAACTACTGAAATGTAGAAAGTCAACTCAGTGAAATGGTTAAATAAATACAAGACTTGTATACGAGATGTTTTTATATTAGATGTAAACAATGCTGCATTATTTTTTGCCAAGTCTATGTTGACGCAAACAGGATGTCGTGCAGAATTTGTATTGCAAGTATTCGAATGGTACTTTGCCACCGATGTCAGTACCGCACTGGAAACATCGTCTGCAAGAAGACGGTCCGTCGTTTTTATTTATGTCTAAACAACAGTTTAGCGTCGTGTGTAAAATGTGACACTGACATATCGCACTTTAAAATGCATTTTTGGAGCTTGCCAAATGGTGGTTTGCGACATTTCATTGGGGAAGCCAGCTCTGTTACAGGCGCTAGTGAGCTGCCCACAAACTAACTCTGTTAGGTGCCACAAATAGAGTTCACCAGTAGATACGACGGCTAAGTCGACCGGAGCAACTGTGATGAAGTACCTTGGATACGTGGATACAACGCAAAAAATACAATTGGTATTGCCTGGGATCAAAATTTCCACTTTCTGCTTCGTATTGCATGGGATCTAACTTTCCACCTTCTGGATGGTATTGCCTGGGATCGAACTTTCACCTGGTTCATACTGCCTGGAATAGAATTTTCCACCTTCTGGTTCGTATAGCCTGGAATTGAATTTTTCACCTTCTGGTTCGTATAGCCTGGAATTGAATTTTCCACCTTCTGGTTCGTATAGCCTGGGATCAAACTTTCCACCTTCTGGTTCGTATAGCCTGGGATCGAACTTTCCACCTTCTGATTCGTATAGCCTGGGATCGAACTTTCCACCTTCTGGTTCGTATAGCCTGGGATCGAACTTTCCACCTTCTGGTTCGTATAGCCTGGGATCGAAGGGTACATGAGAGAAAATGCTAGACATCTACTTATTAATTTACTTAATAAAGTAGCCCCAAAAAACTCGCCATTTCCCTTTAGGGAAAGCCGACAGCCAGTTGACCCTAGTCTATTTTCACCACTATAAATGTTTAAAATCAACGATAGCTGTACATGCAACAATACCTTTAACAAACTAATACGATAGCCATTGTATGAGGGTAGGCTGAAAAGTTCATAGGTCCACCATGATCCCTTTTCCGAATGAAATTTAGTGGTTATTTTTAAACATAGTCCCCCTTAAACTCTTCACACTTAGCCAAATATTGTGGCAGTGCTTGGGAACCCGGGGAATAGAAGCCCACTTCTTGATCACCGATAAGGTACTTCTCAATGGTACCCCTGACGTCATCATTGGTTGGATATCATTTGCCAAGAAAATGTTTTTTCATATTTGGGAGGAGAAAATAGTCTGAAGAAGCCAAACTAGGTGAATACGGGGGGTGTTCAATGAGTTCAAAGTCACATTTATGCAACGCAGCCATCGCAGCCACAGACTTGTGAGCTGGAGCATTTTGGTCCGAAGCTGCAGTACATACGAGGTAAAACAGCACAAATGATTAATAAAGTGAGCATGCTAGAAACAACCGTGCACCTAGTCACCGCAGTGACTCGCCTCGTTATATAAAAAGTCTCATCTGTCTAGCTGGAATCGTTCTTGGTGAGCCTATAAACTTTTCAGCTTTACCCTCGTATCATCTAACAAAAACTCACGACAGCACAGGTCTGGGCTGATCATTGTGTTGTACCTGGACCAGCAATCGTCTCTCGGCTGCTACCGCGCGCTGTAACACAAAACGTTTTAGGATTTCGACTCGTCTCGTGATTTGACCTCCTGGAGCGGCATCGACCTCCGTAGCTCAAATGGCAGCCAGCCACGATATTTAGCGTACCACGACGCCACCCTTCAGTTTTCACAGATTCACATCACCGAAGTATGACAAAATCGCTGACTGATATATGGAAAAATCACAGAAATATGATAAAATCACCAATGTATGAAATCACCGATGTATGACAAAATCACCGATGTATGACAAAATCACCGATGTATGACAAAATCACCGATGTATGACAAAATCACCGAATGTATGACAAAATCACCGAATGTGTGTGTGTGCGCGTGCGTGCGTACGTAGGTACGTACGTACATATGTATGACATAATCGCTAATATACGACACAGCTGAATGTAGTATAACTGCCCAATAATATCAAGACACCACAACTGTACCTTCTCGCGGTCTGACAATGACAGGAATCGTGCCTTTTCTTCTAATTCGTGTCTAATTTTTTTCTCTTCCTGTTTCTTTATCTGTGAAAGTATTCAGGGCCCTGTTGTAGATAAAAATAGATATGGCCTCGAGGTAACAGGGTCATTTTATACCTACAAAAACACCTGGAACACCATTTAACAATGATGGTTGGTATAGCACCAGGATATGAACCAGTGGGTCAAGGTTCCACTCTCAGGAAAAACGAGTTAGGTTTTCTACTGTATCCTTGGTCTTCGGTGGAGACAGTACATCTTTATTCATGTGATCTAATTTATCAGATGCCAGTGCAATTTATTTGCAACATGATGGACGAAATGTGTTAATAGCAATGGGCTGCGAGCGCCCTACTGTTTGGGCCATTATTAGCCCTTTACAAAGTTAACCTAACTAGGCCGCGGTTAACACGATGGATGGATTAGCCTTATTTATTATGGCGGGGAAATCACGGCTGTGAAAACCACCGAGTCTGAGGAGACAGATGACCTTCGTCCATACCCTACGCCACTGACCACTGGTTCCGAATACTCAGACATAATACAGCCCGGATAAGTCGCACCCTCCCGCATATCCGCGAGAGCTGGTGAGTATTACCGAGATAACGAAGAAGCAGGAAGGCACATAGGCTATCTTAGAGAGCAGCCGAAACGGAGCTACGTCGCAGGAAAGAAGCGCTTACACAACGATGCTGCAAGGGCTACCCAGATCCCCTATCGGCAGAAGGGGTTTATAGCGCTTACTGCCCCAACAATGCCGCACCTACGGTGTAGGCTTGACAGCAGATATAACCAGAGTCTTCGAACTTCTAACCACTACACTAAGCGCCCTCTTCCACAGAAGTTTCCTCGACGACCAACATTTGGCAAGCTGCTATAGAAATGTCACGTGAAGCGACATGAAAAACTTGACTCCAAAACTAAATGCGAACCTGTTACACCAGATTTTACTAACTTTAACAATGTACCATCACGGTGAAGATCGGCAACAGGTAACATATCACGACACTATGACAGTCCGACACTACGACAGTCCGACACTACGACAGTCCGACACGACAGTCCGACACTACGACGACAGTCCGACACTACGACAGTCCGACACGACAGTCCGACACTACAACACTCCGACACTACAACAGTCCGACACTACAACAGTCCGACACTACAACAGTCCGACACTACAAGTCCGACACTACAACAGTCCGACACTACAACACTCCGACACTACAACACTCCGACACTACAACACTCCGACACTTGAATCTATTAGTTTATTCACCTTGTTGCGTTCGTATTTCTGACGTCTGTGCTGTCGTCGTTTCTCGACGGCCTTCTCGCGCTGTTCTAACAAGTCTACTTCTGTGGCGGGCCAGGGAATCTGCATGGTCAAAACCCGGTTGCCATACGACGTAGCTACAGGATAAGATCTCTTTGAATGGATCGATGACGACATAATAAAATCATGCAGAAGTGATAAAAATGTGACAGAATGATACCATTGTGATAAAAATGCGATAATAGATAGGGGAAATCACGATAAATATGTGATGGAAGAGAGCAATCGTGACAGAAATGTGATAGAGTGGAGCAATCGTGCTAGGAATGTGGTAGAATGAAGCAATCATTATGAAAATGTGACAGAATGGAGCAATTGTGACAATTTTCGTTATGAAAATGTGATGGAATGAAAAATTCACAATCATGAGAAAAAATAAACTTATTGTGATACAAGTTTAATGTGAACGGTGCTATTCTTAATTAAAACTGATATGAAGCAATTGTAATGGCTTGATACGGTGAGATAAAAACAAAACTGACACACGGCATAACAAACTCAACAATGGTAAATGAGAGATATTCTGGAAGAAGTACAGTATGGGGTGGGGGGCCTCACCTGCGCTGCATCGTAGTCGTGCATGTCGCGGTGTTTGAGGCGGAATGAGCTGAATTCACTCTTCACGACTTTACTGGCAGCGTTGAATGGTAAGGTACCTTTGCCGTCTCTGTAAAAATAACTATCAGTAAATGCTATAGTTCCATGTAAACAAAATGGGTTAACATTGGAACTGTTTCATTGTACCGAAATGATCTAT
>WURV02173480.1:0-14050 GCA_011762755.2 Epimenia babai | reverse complement strand
TAAGACAGGTGGCCGTTTAATCCAGGTTTGACATTTTGACTAGTGTACATGTCGGCAGGAATTTGAAGTGACCGTTACGACAGGTGCCCACTTAATGCAGGTGGCCATTCGGGCAGGTTTGACTGCATAATATGGGTAATACAAAAATACGCCAAGAATTAAATGCCCGCCGATTTCATGCCTGGAGATTTTTAATATCCAGACAGTAAGTAGACCTATGGCCAATACCATGCTTCATTAATTCTCAATAAATCCTAATCATTAAAAAAGGTACAATAAAGATGATACAACTGTATCGACAAATACTAAAGTGATATCTTAAAAGGAAATAAATTGTGATCTTCCGGTGTAACCTGATATCTATCTTTTGAGGCAGCGTAGTGTAATGGGCACTGTCCGGTGCTGTTGGTCACATTGATTGTAGCATGGTTGTTAAGTAAGTCAGTTAAAATATCCGAGTGACCAGCAGAGACGGCTATCATAAGTGGCGTCCATCCACACTGGAGAAGAAACTTAGAGAAATAACAAACTTACAAATAAAATTGTACACAATCAGTTTTATGGTACTTACGGATAGGTTCAACATGCAAATGCACAGCTTTAAATTTTTATTTGGAAACCATCTCGTCCTGATATTGTGGGCGAGTGGCTTTTATTAAAAAAACTTATGAGATGCAATATTTACCATATTTTTTCAGTTTGGAGATGGAATGGAATTTTCTTGATTTATAGTGCCCTTTTAACACATGGCTATCAGAGACACATTTTTATTTGGATTATGTTATTCATGTTTAAAAGTACCTCATCAGTGACATCGATATCAGTAAATGGCAGCAGAAAATATGCTAGCTCTGTGTGACCACCAGATACTGCCCAATGTAGAGGAACTCGCCCACTCTGTAAAAGTATAGTAATAAATTCATAATGCATGTATTAATCATCTCGGATGCCAATATCGCTTATGGAAATAGTTCTAATTTTCACAGTTTCACCTGATGTGGCTTTAAATAATGTAAAGATTTTTATATAAGTCATAATTCATGAATTCACAGTCGATAACAATAGTAAACATGATATAACCCATCCGAAACAGTGAGAATTTTGCTTCAATCACTATGACTAGACTAGTTAAACAAGATGCAACCATATATATTGTATTGTGAAAACTGTGTATTGAGACATGTTTTGTTGTAATGCAAAATCCACTGAGAAAATTCATCTGAGATTTGGATTCTTATCACTATTTCATTAATTTAACTCTTCTAAGATTTTTATCTGTCCAATTTTAGTTTTTAGGCTAGTTGTGGATGTGCCTGTTAGCTGATAGTTACAATAAAATTGTTTATTTCAATGACAACAGTCTGCTCCCCTGTAAGACGTAAGTGAATGGTTTACCAATAATAGATGACCTGTTCATATTATTACTATGTGACTACTTCCTAACTTCGTCTAGTTGTGTCGCTAGATGTTCGTTCTTCTCAATTTTCATTTTCAATATTTGAATTTTGCCTTCAAATGCCAGTTTGTGAACACTCTCATCCATATTGCCGTCTTAAGGTGGTGTCTGTTTCTATCTTGATCTCGTTGGACTGGGACTTCGTTTGTAGCAGACGATCGGTTACGTTGTAGTTTTCTCGCTATCTATCGACGCTTAACTGTATAGGAGGGCGAAAGATTGATAGTTACATGTAATCAAACCTTATACAAAATATACCGAATGGCAAACGGGACTCGTCAATAGTCCAGATACTGCGGAAACTGGGACACATTGACCAGTAATGACAGTCTAATAAATTACGATGGATTAGCCTTTTCGAAATGAGCAGGGCGCTCTGCGACCTGAATTTATGCGGTGAATCTAGCGATAAGTGGATTCCTCACTAAAAAGATGTCGATTAATCGTAGTAGTCTGTGGAATGCAATGTAAATAGAGTGCACTAACACGTACACGAGAATATAGTAGTATTTATATACGAGATTATCATATTATTCGGTAGTTATTACATACGTAAAGTAAGCAAAACGAGAGTAAACGACGTAGAAGTTGGGGGTTTGATGTTAGATGTTAGGGGTAGATGTTAACGTAGATGTTAGGGGTAGATAATTCAAAGCGTGTTTCGTGGATTACCGCTGGGAATCTCTCCGAAAACGCTTGAAACATCACTAAAAAACTAACTCTATGCCTCGATGAAATTTTTTGACTGGATGACTGTTGATAAATTAAAGTTCCCCGCTCACTGCAGTGGCTACCTGTCGCGTCCAATGACCTTCAAAATCCTTCTCACAAATGTATCTATGGCATGGCTGTCCTTCCCGACAATCTCAATCAACACGTCTGTGCGTTCAACCCGCTCGTCCTCCTCCCTCACGCTTACAGTACCTCGTAGAAAACGTGTTAATTTGGGGATCGTGCTTTCTACGCTGCTGCACCCCGCCTCTTCAATGCACTCCCACCATACATTCGAAATTTACAACCATTTTGCCGAGAATCAACACTTTCAAAGAGAGATTGCCTGTTTCAGTTTTTCACTGATTCTTCATATTGATGGCGACTTTGCCTACATATGATTCCCTTTTTTCGATATCCATTCTACCTTCCACTGTATTATCCAACATTGTTAATTGTTACATTGGTCTGTATTACCTGTATATTGCTAGGTGTTAATTTTATATAATTTAGGGAAATACACTATAGTCTCAGAGCGTTAGGCTATTGTTTCATGTAAAGTGTGTTTGACAGCTCTGTCAAAAGTACACTTTAAATAAAAAAAATCATTTCATTTCATAATCGTTGGAATGTTGTCTAAATTCTTAACGATATGTCCATCGCTACACCGCGTAGCCAGGCAGTAATGGATAATGCACCGATTTATGAAATGTTTGGTTGAAACGCGACCTAGATTGAAACAAAGCCTTTTTATTTAGGTATTAGGTTTAAAATGTATAATCACTCGTGTTTTTCTATATCAAAACCACTTATATGACATTTTAAATATGAATTACTCTTCTGTGACCTAGTTTCACCGTCATCTTGTGTAAGTTTTAGTTAAAATTACTAGTAATTAGCATACATTATGATTATAATAATTGCATAAATTGATAACACACACTACTTATTTTCCTGTTTGAAGTCTGTATTAATGGTATCTTTTTTAACTATACTCCCATTCTCACGTATTGTATGGCACCGTTTTTGTATATTTCTATCAATAAAATGCCCACGAGCAGTGACGAACAATTCCCTAGAAAGAGATGCAATAATAGTAAAAAAATATCCCATTTTGACCATTATTGTAATTGTATGTACTGTTATTGACTAACCTTGTGGTAGAGCGACATTTTGTTTACAGTCCCATCCTTGGTATAGGTTTTTCTGCGCATTTTTCTCTAGCTGTTCATAACAATTAATAACATTGGCCATCCTATTACCATCACATTTTGTTTACAGTGTAGTATTCCCAAGTATAATATTTCCAAAATCATTTACAGTTAGCTGTAACACATCAAAATATTTTTTATGAATGAAAATTGTTTTATTGCCACAATGTTCTGTTCGTCATCCACAATCAAATAGCAGTAATGTCTAACAGTTACTAGCTCTCGCAAAAATCGGTATTAACTGAATAGCTCACGTGAACATATTTGCATGTTTATTATTTAGTAACGGTATTTAATTACAGATTATTACTTGCCTTCACTGAGTTACACAGGATTATCTAATACTACATGCTTGCTTACTACTGTATTTAATTCTCTCAAATCATTTTGGAATGCAACTACAGTGCTAAAACCTCTTATTTTCATAAGAATGTAGATGTACATGTGCGGGCGATTTAATATGCATTCAAAAACTGACTCATTAGAGTGGCACTGACTGACGTGTTGTTCGTGCGGCAACGGACATTGCTTATTGGACAAGTAACCTTTCCTGCATGTATCGTTTTAAAGCATTTTGGAAGATATAGTTTTCATTCGATACAAAGAACGGAGGAATATACCGAAACAAATATTAGCTCTCACGATGGAGCAACTTCTCAACTTAAAAATTACCGCATATTTTTCTGTGTATTTCTCCACTGTTATTAACCCTTAGCGCTCTGTCATCACAGAAGTAATGCGATGTACAGATGTCATTCTGGTAAGGGTTAATCACAACTTATAGCTACCTGCATTAATCTTACTTTTTAATATTAGTGATATACATGTTTCTAGCAAATAGCATTTTATTGGCCCTCCCCCCACAACTAACCACATGGAAAATCCAGTCTATATGTGACCACATATCTCTTTACCAAGAATGGTAATGATTGTCATATTGATAACTATATTGGAAAGTTTGTTTTAACATTCAAGAGACATCAACTTGTTAAGTACTGACTGAGTGAAGAACAATGTATGGGAAGGTCTTATTAAGTATTTCACTGTAGAGTATATTATGTATATTTTACACACTGTTTATATGTACTTTGTATGATTCAACTTTCAGGTCACCAAAATCACAAGAAACTGCCAAAATGGCGAGAACAATCAGTCTAAAATCTGGATATGACTTTAAAGCTAGTCAAATTCTTATATTATCCTTGTTCATATCCGTTACGGGATTATGTAGCATTGTGCTATCAGTGGTCGGATTTGTTAAGGGGGTATATGGATCCAATCTGGCCACTGGATTGTGGTGCGGCAGTGTGGTGTTTGTAGCGGGTATCGTTGGAATTATATCGTCGCAAGTTAAACGCAAATGTTCCGTGAAAGTGTTAATTTTTGCAATGTGTATCGGACTGATTTTCGCCACTATTTTACTAGCTCTGTCGATATATGATCTTTCCGAAATAAGTGCATTGCATAGTACATATAGAAATGTGGGAAACATCGCGGATACAAAGTTAATTGTGATTATAGCATCGGTTATAGCATCGCTTGAAATTTTATTCTGCTGTGTCTGTATGATACTGTGTTTTAAATGTACTAAGAAATCTCCGGTCGTTATAAAACCACCGTCTCCTCCTGTCACACACCGGAATGTTCTGCAGCAATATCGGAACAAATCCAGACTGTCAGGTCTATCGGGGAGTGACGGTTCGTCAAACCTACGTACACAGTCAAGTCTCAATAGATATCGTTCGCCACGCCGACCACATCCATATGCTATCAATGATAACGGTGAAGAGCGCGAATTTCTGCCTTATAACCGCACCTCGGACCACAACTATCTTCAGGAAAGAATGACGTTCTTACCCGAAGATTCCGTCGATCCATCAGAGGTATCGGGGTCCCATTCTAATCGCCGGACTATTATTGAAGATCCATTCAGACCACCTAACAGACGATATCGACGACGAAATGATCGGCGGACCGACGTACAAGAACAGAGGCAGATTTCACGATCGTACCGTGACAGTTCTCCGCTGCCGCAACAGCCGGTGGATGACGATGTTTTTGTGGATATCGAAGACAGCAGTTACTCCACGTTGGTGCGACTAGCTCACAAACAGATGCTCGAATCGGAATACCGACGCATGAACGGCAGCAAAGTCCACACGACATCAGCGGATACTAAACCCGTTCAGTGTATAGAAGACGCAGATCCACGCGTGACTGAGACGAATTCACTGGCGCACCGCAATCCACCGATTATTATCGATGAAGAGGAGCTGCCACCGTATTCTGACAGACAAAATGAAATACAAACTGTCACGTTAACGCATGTGCCGGGTCACACCATACCAAGCACACCGCTGAATGATGATCCACAGATATCTGATTTGGCCGACAGGGAAGTGAGCACAATACTCACCGGGGCGTCTAAACAGACATCACATCTCGTTACTAATCAAGGTGATGGTGAATGTGAACAGGGAAATAAAGCGTCAGCTAGTAAGGTGATTGAAGAAATGCCACACGATGATTCACATGTTTTATCATATGACAATAATTCACTGTCATTACCAATGTTTTTGAAAAGGGAAAAACATGCTCAGAATATTGTCGTAAATCACCCTGTTAATTCCGTATTTAGTCAGTCTCAGATCGGAGCAAGCAGTTACCCGGGACCTAAGTTATTTCAGAATAATGCAGTGGTTTCTTGTGCTAAAGATTTATGCATTAATACAATCCAGAATACTGATACATCACCCAACACTGTACATAATGAAGTAATATTATCGACTGCTATCAAAGCACAGTCAGCTCCACTCCAGCATTGTCCTTCACAGCATGAGAATAGACAATATTATCACAGCCATTTTGAAGGCAAGCCGGTGTCCTCCGAGGAAACAGAACTGCGCAAGATAACATTGCCTCGTTATCAATCTTTCCATAAAAATAGCCCAGATGTCACTGTCTCAATATCTAATGGCATGAGTAAGTTTAAAATGCTTGCCCCAGAAATGCTAAATTCCGCTGTTACTACTTCTTCGTCTCTTAGCCTTCCCATTGTCACTAGTACAGCAGCATCATATATATCTACTGGCTCCTCTCAGCCCAATTCACGCCCTATTCAAGTGGCATCAGAACCACTTCGGTCACCTCTTATTCGTGACAGTGGTGTTGTGCACAGTCCCATGACTTTTCCTATCAATAAGGAACTCAGAACACCTCGTACGTTTAATTATCCACCTGATCGGTTTCTATCACGAGTTGGTGGTTCTTTACCATATTACTCAAGTGGATATAAACCTAAATACAGAGGGACTCGACCGATGTTCTATCAATCTTTGCCCAGGTATATGACGAGTCGTAATGGTTCTCAACTGGCTGAGGATTTACCTATGGCTTGTATCGTTGATAAGACAGATGCACCTGTAGTGTCTCATGATATGGATTATCCGCCAGACTTTCGTAATTCGTCTAGCACCCCAAGCACTCGGCTAGACTCCCCCGATCGTGCATTGTCCAAACAAAGAGAGTCTGGCAGTGCCATTTCCAAATCCCCATTGCTGACTAGCGTTGCCGAGGAGACTCGTAAAGTAGATGGTTCATCCTTTAGAGATGACGATGCTCTGTTGTTAAAGTACATTGACCAACATCGCCGAGAGCAGGACCTCGCCGAGATGTTGAGGCAGCCTCGGCGGAGAGTGATGCATCGCTCATGTCCCGCAGAGACACAGCGCGTGATGCGGCTAGAGCAGAATGTGCAGGAAGAACCCTTATATCGACATCTTGTCTCAGAGAGGAGCTACTCTATACCGGCTTACAGTGATCGTGCATCTAGAAGTCCAGCGAGACGTGCAGGGGATGTTATGTATCAGTATCGCACTGCCCATCCAGTGTCATCTTCACAATCACCCACAACCTCTGTGTTCAAAGATGTTTTGTAAGTTACAGTTTAAATTATTTTTTTCATGCCTTTATTTAGCGGAATAGTTATTCCGAAGAGAGACGCCCATGAGAGAGTGCATTTTGTAGTCTCCAGCTAAAATTATTCTGTGGGGTTTTATAGGCTTCAGAGTTGTGATCGACAATATAAGTATGGTACTATATCAGTGCCCCATCCCCAATATAAATTTTCACCAGGTTCCTTTCCACAATCACCCGCTAAAGAAGGGCTTTCCTCAGATATATGTACACAAATTATAGTCCTATGCACGCATTTTTGTCACGTAAGATATTCTAAATGAATTAGGATCTATTTCAGGTTCAATGTCATGTGGCAGCTAAAATCTCAATATCAGGGGGAAAGGAATTACACATGAATTTTCTCTGGTGATGACAGGTCATTCATTCTGGATATGGGCCATTTGATCATTCTTAATTCCGTATCTTGCACATTATTCTAAAATTTCCGATATTTTCGCATTTTTTTTTTTAAATTGTATACTATGACAAACAGCACTCGACGCAACCAAAATCTTTTCGGTATACGGACCCTCTAGGTTTATCTACTCGCATTGTAATCACACTGAACCTAGGTGGTCATAATTTGACTGATCAAATGAAAGAAATAATTACGGGTAATTAATCTGTCCTTGTGTGTTTGCTATGCTCCATAAGATGAACCATAGATGATGGGAAACAAACCACAAATTGTCTCAACCTACTGTCAATGCTTACTGTAGACTTCTTTAATCTGTAGCTGACAGAACAAACTTCTTGCATTAAGATATCACGTTTTTGTGAAGTTTGGACTTATTGCAGAGTCCTTGTACCATTTTGTAAATGCCTCTTTCGGTTAAATCTTTTGAAATTTGTTTTTTTTTTGTACAGAAAACGTATTGGCCCATATATTGATACAAAATGAATACAAAATGCTATTTTATATATACTTACATATTTTATATAACATTCATTCTCTTATGATGATATAATTTTTCAGAAATTGCCTCGAACAGTTGAGACATATGTATCTTTTTTATACTCCATATAACACTGGGTGCAATACGTATTTGTTCAATCTGTGCCTTTCTTGTAAGATTTATATATTTTGAGAGAAAATGCCAGATCTACATCTGTTTTTTGAGAAATGCAACTTGTTCTTGTTTTGTTTCTATGAACAGTATGGAGAGTAAATTTTCCATACTGCTGCTAATTCATCTATTTAACTTTTACATGTAATGTGTATTGTAAATGTAATGTAAATTGTAAATTAAACTTAATGTACTTTTTAAAGCCCGGGTAATATGAGTATGACGATAAATATTTAAAAATACATTTTGTTATATATATATATGTCATAATAAAAGCTTGTTGTTAATTTAAATTGATACCCATTCTTGTTAGTAATGTTATACCCTGCGACTGCATAATGCACAATGTATTATACGAGTAATGATATTCGTTGGGGCAGCCGCGTCAGTCTATCGACTCTATACGATTAAATAAAAGAACAAATGATAGCATCTTTGTAGTTTCACTCTTTGTTCTTTTATTTATGGGTAATGTTGATATTTAACTTTCATAATTTTTATCTATTAGGCATTTCAACATTTCCTTATGGCGTATGTATAATATGGGTAAATCTACTGGGATTAACTTATTGATTTGCCCATCGCAATGTTCACGACGCGATTTCCAGCAGGCAGCTTAACACATTTAATGTTTAAAACCTAAACAGTACCTCTACTTTAGGTAACAAAAGCCAAGGCTGATATTTTCAATTCCATATCAAGTTTATGAATAAAGTACACCACATAATTATAAGCTTTGATAAAAATTACATACAAAATACAACATGAATCACTGTGATGCGTTTATGTCGTTGCATTCAAAATTGAGCAAGATCCAGCGTTCGGTAGCCGTAACAGTCACAGCGCGTTTTATTGTTGATAATGTCTAGCACTGGAGAGAGTTGCACGCGTCGTCGATAAGATTGGCGACATTATTAGGACATGTCCCAGACGTAACTGTCGTATCTAGCTTTGAGGAGCGCCTCAAGTTCTTTGGCATGGTCTTCATCTCGTGTCTCGACCACGCCCTTCACCTGTCAGTCATATACGTATATTTATGTATATAAAAAGTACAACTTGAAAAATTGGTTTGGAGTGTACATATTATAGCGATACTAAAAGAGTTAGGTCCATATTCGATAACTGTCGATCTAGATAATATGAAGGATACTGGTGAGTGGTGATTAATATACCAGCCCTTAAAGACTTAACCAAAGTTGATGGATTAAGAGACACATTATGATGAATTTTATCCATGTTGGATAAAAAGCTCCATATTAGCATACTCATGTCACGGCTCCTATTGCTTGATTGTCCTTGGACAAAAGAATCAAGCCTAGGCTTTCGCCCAACGCCAGTGGAATTATTTTCCATTGCAGATGCTCGCTACATACACCGTATGTAATAGCTTACGCCTTGTTAATTTGAGTTTTTTGCCTGGCTTACTTACCTGCACAGAGAAAATATCCGACTTAAGCCAAGCTCTTTCCTGGAAGATGTCTTTTATGCTGAAAAGTTTCATTGAGTTCTCACGGCATTGATTTTGAAACAATAAGATATGAAAGAGGTGTTGACTAAGGTAAGCGCTATATTTCGATATCTACTAACAGGTTAGGGAAATACCTACGTAGTTGACAGTCTGTGCTATAATTGTATTAGTCTTTGTGCTAGAATTTATCTTGTCTTCACCAGCTATTACGGAAGGATTTTTTGAAACTAAATTAGAAACCTTGAGTAATTGTTCAATTAACAATGTGGCGGCAAAAGATTGAGAAGGACCATTAAAACTGTGAAGAAGATAACTGCGATCGATTATTTGGGAGATGTACTAGACAGACACACCAAATATACAAACACTTCGGGTAGGCGGAATATACTATATACTAGATTTCAGATATACAAAATATTTCGACTAATTGTAAAACTACAAACTAATTCGTAAATTAGCACAAAAATTTTCATTTCTCCTTTTACCTAATGCCAATGCCAGCCATGAGCTTCGTAAGTTCGGCTATGCCTCCAGGCCGATCACTGACGACCACCGTGAAGCGGATGAGGCGATGGTCAGCTGCTAGACCCCGCTCAATTATCCTGCCTAGTACGGTCGTGTCGATATTCCCTCCACATAGTGGTATCACAACCCTGTTCCAAGTCATGAGGATACATTTACACCGCATTGTTTTTGTTCCAACTATAAAACGTACGGTCGCGTAGGCCGTAGGACGTTGAGCACGGAATAACAAATTACAGTTGCTAAATTCTTCACGAGCTTAATATCTCTAAAATTAAGTTTACATAACGTTTACACGTCTGGCGTATCTACTAATTTGCTCGTCATATTACCTACTTTTTTCCTTGTAGTTCCGGAAGTAGCCCTTCGATAATAGCAGCAAGTCCGGCAGCACCAGCTCCCTCAACCACCGCCTTCTCCAGTTCAATAAGTCGTAGTATTGCGAGGGCGATGCTCTCTTCTCTACATTTAATTTTAAAATATACCCGCACAAATTAAAATTTAATAGACAAAATTGAGATTACAAGCAATACGAAAGCCAAAGCGTGTACCACGTGCATACAGCTCTGTCACGGATCTCCATTTTTACGCAGATTTAACGGACACCGCATTGGATTGAAAATGACTTGTCGATTTATCATCTGTCAGTCTAATGACAAATATAACAATCGTGAACTCTATCTACGTCAACCTCAAGTTATATCCGTTGGTTTTAGAATCATCACGTATTCAGCAGTTTCCGGTCTTTTATAAATATATGTAGGTGTTTTTTGACACTCACTTCACGATAATCATTTTGTCGACCAGTGGTGATGCTGTTGCTAGAGCATTGCAACCTACCGTAGGCACCGCTAAACCTGAAACCACATCTGCCTAAAGAATCTCGTTCTAAACCTTTAAATGAAATGAAATTTATTTGATTCACGTATACTCATTAGCTTAGCTGTCAAAGACACATTTACAGAGCGGACTGAATTGGTTTGGTAGACTTCTACTCTTTGATCACCTTTACTAAAACTTGCTTATAGATCTCAAATTCTACAGTGCTTTTAATCAATGTTTTCAGGGGCTTAACCATTTGATCACCGGTATATGTATTGCATGGGACCAGGAGGTTATTTACATCTACAATTGAGGTATTAGGTGTCACTGGCGTCGTCGATTATGGCTATCCAATATGTTAATGCTATAAATAGACAACGACCGTCATCATGACAAAGAAGCTTGTTGCCAATCCACATGTGTACCAGGCTTATATAGTGTTAATCATCGGTAGGTGAGAATCAATCAATCAATCAATCAATCAACTAAGAATTGATTTTGTGACGCATTTTTACAGAGAATTTATAATTGAGTCTGCCCATATCTCGGCTCATTAAAGAAAATGTTAACATATGTATTCATGTACCTACGATGGTTTATTTCAGCGACTGCAAATAGCAAGTTATATTTCAGGGAATCTGCACAAAACCTGGTTTCTTTCAGCAAATTTACGCATACATTGATTTATTTCAGCGAATCTACACATTCTAGGGATTTTCAATTCATCATGGTTTATTTTATGGAATTTGCATATATTCCCTGTTTTTTCCATGGAATTTGACGTACCTTGATTTTCAATGCAATGTGCACACGCCATAGTTTGTTTCATTGAATTTTAACATAGTCTTACATTTTATAGAATCTGGTCTAACCCTGATTTACTTAAGGAAATTCGCACATATTCAAGTTTATTTATGGGAATCTGTCATATCCAGTAATGGGTACAGTCACTATGAGGATATTACCGTCTGCAACGCTACTGTCGGCTTTCGTCCACGTGGGTCTTCCTTCCTTCAGGGCCGCCTGAAAGCTCGCACATCGGGCCGACTCTACCCCCTGAAAGTTGACATCGGAGAATAATTACAACATGCATGTAACATAATTCAGAGATTGACTGGTCATATTCACAATCATTAGAGTATCGAGAGCATCATACTTGTGTGCGTCTGCGGGCGAATTACCAATTACCTTAGTTGCGTATCCCAGTTCAAATGCGCTTCCAGGAAGAGCTACAAAGTAACAGATGAAATTCCAGAATGGAATCGTAAAGAATGTTTCATTCATAACGAGATCATCTACTCATTTCTACTATGGCGTACATACATTTTATCCACACGTTGCTCGTGGAGACCATCCGAATGACATAATAATAGGTACTGTGTCAAGACGAATTTTCACGTTTCTGTTAACCCACTATAAAGTCTTGGGGTTCACGGTACATGGCTATTTAGATCTAGATGACAAGGACAAAATTGCATGCGGGGCCTACAATGATGGTGACGTCGGGCTTTAGGCTCTTGATTGCCAAGGCTGTACCAGCAATAAGACCTCCTCCGCCAACTGGTATGACACAGGCATCCAAGTCTGGGACTTGTTCAATGATCTCTAGACCCATCGTGCCTTGTCCCGAGATGATGTGTGGATGGTCGTAACTGGAAAGTATTAGTACGCAGATTCAAGCCAAAGACAAGACCAATCAAGCCTTGTTTCGATATAATGTGTGGATTGCCGCAACTGGAACGTATTGCCGCGACCAATCTCATAAAGTATATTTCCGAGGACATCGTTTAACTAAAATTGCAAATCCATTATCCAATTTGCTAAACAACAATTTCGTTGCTGCAGACGCATGCAGCATGAATGTTACGTAATGTCAGGCTGGATTAAACATCAGCCCAATCTTACTAAAACGCCATAATAACACAATGTAAGGCAAGAATAGAGTAATACGTATTGCCAAATTACGTGGAGGGTGAGCAAAGCAACTGGGCTACGGAGTGAATTTGACTTAATTTCTGATGACCAGTTTTTGAATTCTTGCCGCTTGTAACAACTTTCTCCCGTAAAATGTCGCAAAAGACCTCATTATTTCCAGTTATATTATTCTTCTATAGTAGTATTAAAAGAAATACATGCTGTTAACACAATCGGCTATAGTGTAGATGTTTCACGCGCATCGTGCAACCGCCACTTACCCATTCACATACATCATATTGTTTTGGTTGCCGAGTTCGATAGCGTGGGCTCTTGACTGCAAATATCGATAAATAATATATAGCATAATATAAAAAACTTGAAAATAAAGAAATTAGAGAATGTTGTGACGTGGATGACCTTTTGACTGTTTATCACTGGTCTATATTTAGAACATCCCGTTGTCGCAAATGTACTATAGTACACTAAATTGCATCCGAGACAGGATTGTATTGAAAGAAATCATTTTCGAATCATTACTGCGCTACTCGTTGTTTTCCCTTACTAAGCAAACTGACGTAATTTGTTGTCCACATATGGGCGATGGAATTTTCTGCCATGTTCTAGTTTGTTCGATAATGATAATGGGGCGGGACCAAATAACCCCCGAAAAAAGTTATAGATATGATGCACACTACTCACCTCTATTATATCGCTGCCATGAATGATTACATTCGCTTTGAAGTGTTTGCATTGTTGCACCTTCATAAGGGGTGCGATAATCGGCATCACCACTGTTACCGGGATGCCTAGCGACAGCCCGTGGTACGCAAGCGCCAAAGCGTGGTTCCCAGCGCTCGCCGCGATAACGCCATTCTTGCGTTTGTTCTAAAATGCAGTCTCTAGGCATGGGTATATATAT
>WURV02173469.1:0-14051 GCA_011762755.2 Epimenia babai | reverse complement strand
GCCATGACAGTGATCAGCGCAGCACCGGCAACTGTTGAGAAAGGTTTCGCATTATTTTTCATACAGTATCGTCCTTCACTGTATTTTTTTCTGCCTTGTCAAACAAAACAGGTTTTTAATGCCGTTAGTCGGCGCACAGAAGATATGCACTATTGAACGGCGCAGATTTGCTATACTGTACTAAGATACCGTGGTGAATAAATTCAGAGCATTTGTGTTATCTGAATGACAAGATTCCACAATTATATTGGTGATATTAACGTGATGTTAATGGGGTAGCCGACTTGGTTCTTCTGAATAGCTGGAAAGAAATGCACATCAGAGGTATAGGTTTTTTCTGTGCATTTCTATCCAGGTATTGGTGATATCAGTCTGTTTTGTGGCTCTGTTTAACTCTTAAATTAAATTTTTTTATCATATATATATATATATATATATATATATTTTATGAATCTATCCAATAGACCATTTTTGTGGGATTTTTTGCGAGTTGTAGATAATACAAATAAAGTTCTGGATGTCCAAATAAGGATGAACTTTATTTTATTCGCCTCATTTGTGAATATAATTTATGTGGGTTTCTTATAGTATTTGTTAGTATCTGTTGGTACAAGATCGCAGCATGGTCCTTACAATGAGCGTAACGCGATGATTGACAGCCGCACCCGGCAGACGCTTCGACTACGAAGCTTTCTACGAAGATAAGATCAACAAAAAGAAGAACGACCACACGTACAGAGTCTTCAAGAAGGTTCTCCGTAAGGGCCGTAGCTTTCCATTCGCGGAGGAGTTCTCCAGTACGCCTCGCAACATCTCCGTGTGGTGCAGTAACGATTATCTCGGAATGAGCTGGCATCCGACCGTGATGAAGGCCGTCCAGTAGGTGCCGTTGTAACTATCTGGAGGAACTAAGAATTTAGCACACGAAACTCTTGCATTGCAACAGTTTATATCAAAGTGTCTTTGATAGCCGTGTGTTAAAAGGGCGCTATAAATTGATAAAATTTCATTTCAATGTCATTTCAAATTTAATTTCAATTTCATTTCAAATTTTATTTCATTTTATATATATTTATTGTAGCATTTATTCAAGGAAAAAAAATACATCGAAAAGAAAAGTATAAATTATCACAGACAAGTAATGATTTGGACTTCATATACTATATTTTAAACAAAGGAATATCCTGGATATGTGAGGATTGAGACCATGAAAATTATATTTTCTGGAATATTCTATTAAAAAATGTTAGGAAAGTTAGCATCCTTTAAATACCGCTACTGTTGCATACAATCTCTTATTTCCCAGAATGCCGTGCTTTTTTATTTCTGTGACTATCAATATGTCTAGATTATCAGGATGATTTTTTACGATGTTTGGGTGAGATGAGGTAAATTTGCCCTTAACATACGATATATTAAAATAGCTAACAGTCGAGTTTCTACGATTGTTCCTAGTTGATGTCCTGATTTTCAATTGAAGCCACGATGGGAAGGATTTTTGTAGGATTCACTCCTCATATACTCTTGTATATTCCATTATCAAAATCACCGTTACTTAGACTATTGGAAAAAATAATTTGTATCGGACTGGATCATTGGAATATTTTATATAGATAAACGAATGAGTGGTAGCACCTTTTAAGAATTAAGAAAATTTAATAAAACCCGAGTTTTCACATACAAAAGGAATCTTCATCAGGTGAATTAGCGAATAAATTCGAAACGTGTGTTTATATACAGCGTGAGTACGTACAATGATATAGATACGCAGGAGGGTGGCGGAATCATTGTTATTTAATCTAGAAATGAATAAAACACATTCCTTATGTAGGCAAAACCTAGTGTGTCAATCAATTTTTGCAAGTCTCCAAATGGCGCCACCCTTCGTTCTGTTATTTCCCAGTTTAGATTAACATGGCTACTGTTTCACCGATATTAATTCTGTTAACGACATAGCGCAGAAGTTATTTTAGGCGGATGTGAAGAATTAGAGTGAGAGTAGGACTTTGATAGATAATCGCCATCATGGTTTACCGTCAGAGATGCACTGTTTAAACACGGGGCTGGGGCGGGTGGCACGCGTAACATCTCCGGTAACTCGCCTCTACACGAGGCATTGGAACGCGACCTCGCGCGCCTGCACCAGAAGGAGGCTGCGCTTCTCTTCACTTCGTGTTACGTCGCTAACGATTCCACTCTCTTCACTCTGGCTAAAACCCTCCCAGGTACCGACTTTGTTTCTTCAGGAAATTCTGCGACTCACCAGCTTTAAGCGGGTGGTTGGACCATGCAGTCCACACAACCCCAGACTTATTTTCGGTCTACTCATTATGCAAATTTTGAGGCAAAAGCGCCTTAAACCTCATCTGCGGATCAGGGTAATTATGTAAGGTTTCTTCCTTCCGAGATTGTATTTTTGATATTCTTCCACTGGTCTGTCTGGCGCTGACCTTTCGCACTGTAAATACTTATAAACTATCACAGATTTAGCAGACTGCGCAACATATTTAGGCTGCCTCTCGACATTTGCAAGCAGTGGCATATATGAATGAAGGTGTCTGTTCAGACACGGTGATTTTCACTGCGTTGTCTGCTCAGATCTGGTGATTTTCACTTAGTATTTTGCCTCCCAGGCTGACCATTCGGGGGCCAAGATTTTCGTTCCGAATTTCTCCGAATTCCGTCCACAACCACTATCGTTACAATCATTTGGTTCATGACCACTGCGTCTTTCAGGCTGTCACATCTTCTCCGACGCCGGCAATCACGCCTCCATGATCCAAGGCATCCTGAACAGCAGAGCTCCGAAGCACGTGTTCAAACACAACGATCCTGCGCACCTCGAACAGCTGCTCCGGGCTGTCGATGTGAACACACCGAAGATTGTGGCGTTCGAAACGGTTCACTCTATGGATGGTATGTACGTCAAGCTAGGTTGTAAAGCCCCCCCAAAAAATCTGTGTTTAGATCTTTGGTTTTGCTCTTTAAAATTGATTTATAAAGTTTTATTCTTTAAGCAAGTGCTTGGTTTGATGTTACTGTGTTCTAGTAAGATTTGCCTCAATTTATTGTGTTTTATTATCATTTTATCGTGTTTTAGTATCACTTTATTTTGTTTAGTATCATTTTATTGTTTAGTATCACTTTGTTGTGTTTTAGTATCACTTTGTTCTGTTTTAGTATCACTTTGTTGTGTTTTAGTATCACTTTGTTCTGTTTTAGTATCACTTTGTTGTGTTTTAGTATCTCCTTATTCTGTTTTAGTATCGCTTTATTGTGTTTAGTATCATTTTGTTGTGTTATAATGACTCTATTGTGTTGTGGATTGTTTTCTGTTTCTGTTTTAGCATCATTTTACTGTGTTTCAGTATCATTTTATTCTCTTTTAGTATTATTTTATTGTGTTATAGTATCACTTTATTGTGTTTTAGGTTCATTTTATTCTGTTTTAGTATCATTATTTCATGTTTCAGTATCATTTTATTCTGTTTTAGTCTCATTTCATTGTGTTTTTATCTCATTTCATGGAGATTTGGTCTGATTTTACCGTTTGTTGTGTGTTTAATTCTGTTAACCATTCGAGTATCTCGATGACATATGAATGTCACCCTTATCATGCCCCATGGTGAATGTTTTTTCATGACTCAAGGGTCAATCTCACCCGTCGGTGAGTTGTGCGACATCGCGCACGCGTACGGAGCGATTACGTTCGTAGACGAGGTACACGCCGTTGGTCTCTACGGTAAACACGGCGCCGGCGTAGCGGAGAGAGACGCAGTCCTTGATAAAATCGACGTCATATCGGGAACTCTCGGTGCGTACATGATACAAGTGGTAAAAGTGATACAAAGGATAAAATTGATACAAAGGATAAAATTGATACAAAGGATACAGGTGATAAAAGTGAGATAGTGATAAAAGTGATACAAATGGTAAAGGTGACACAAATGATGATAGTGATAAATGTGATATAAATGATGGCTGTCACTGAAGATTTTATGTAAACATCAGAATAAAGGAAAGTATAGGGGGGGTAGAGGGCCAGACCACAAACCATTAAAAAAGTAGCACTTTAACCTTGCTTTTACCCTTTTTAGATATCAAGTGTATAAGAAGGTAACTGGAGAGAAATGCACAGAAAAAGCCTATGCCTCTAATAGGACTTGAACCCACGACCTCAAGATCACTCGGCTGGTGCTCTACCAACTGAGCTACAGGGGCAAGCTTTCTTCTGCGCATTGAGACACTGATGTTTAAGTCCGGATATCACGCCAGCGATATACACAGATATCTTTAACAAGCACCATGGACTGTAAATCGATTGGCTGATTTTTTGAGTGTTTTCTATATTAACGTAATGTTAATGGGGGCTAGCCACTGTGGTTCTTTGAAAAGCTGTACCGCATTGGCTGGCCCCATCAACACTTAGTTTTAATAAGGTTGTCACCATAACCGTGATGATTGACATTACTACCATTAATAAAGCCACACTTAAACTTTGTCTTTTCTTTTTCATACATTTTTATATTTTTATTAGATTGCTCGGCATACCTACATGCCAAGGTTTCCGTAACACTGTTATCTGCATCGTGTTATCTTCATCGTGTAATATTTATCATGTTATCTTCATTATGTTATCCCCATCATGTTATCTTCGCTGAGTTTCTGTCTTCATCACTTTATCTTCACCGCGTTATCTTCATCGCGTTATCTCCATCGTTTTATCTCCATCGTGTTATCTTCATCGTGTTATCTACATCGCGTTATCTTCATCGCGTTATCTTTATCGCGTTATCTTCATCACGTTATCTTCATCGCGTTATCTTTATCACGTTATCTTCATCATTATCTTTGTCACGTTATCTTCATTGTGTTATCTTCATCGCGTTATCTTTATCGCATTATCTTTATCACGTTATCTACATGTTATCTTCATCGTGTTATCTTCATCCCGTTATCTTAACCGTATTATCTTCATCGCATTATCTTTATCACGTTATCTACTTAATGTTATCTTCATCGTGTTATCTTCATGTGCTGCTCCGGACTCAGGCAAGGCCTTCGGTAACATGGGTGGGTATATTGCGGCGTCTGCTAACACCGTCGATTTGGTCCGCAGCTACGCGTCGGGCTTCATCTTCACCACGTCTCTGCCCCCCACAGTTTTGGCCGGGTCGATGGCCTCTATAAAGGTGCCCTTCCCAAACATGATGTCCGCCGTGTAATTCGTTGGTTTTATCATTAGCATTTAACACTGTCGTATCGTATGCCATGTTTACGTCATCCGATATAATTCACTTAGAATGTCTTAGACTGTACACTGGCTTCATGATTCTTATGATTGATGGAAGGAACTACAATTGCACTGCAATTTCTGAAAGACAGCGCAATCTGGGTGACTAAATCACTGTAATATCTGAAAGTCACTTATTTCCATCTGTATGACTAAATGATTGCTATTTCTGAAAGACTTTTATCGCCATCTCTATGACTACATTGCGGAAATTTCCTAAAAACACCTATTGCCATCTCTGTGCATGTATATGCATGTTTAAGTCTGGCTGTGTGTGTGGTGTGTGCATCCGTGCATGCGTGTCTGGGCTCGTGCATTTACAGTTTGCGGGTGCGGTTAGTGTCCGCAATGCAGAACTTTTATTACCAACATTTAAGGTATTCAAATAGTGTCCTTCTGTTTATGCATTTCATTCTTTATAATTTATATAGTGTCTTAAATGAATATAAATTTCTGAGAAACACGCCATCCGAGTGCGTGCGTGTTAAGTGTGTACTGCCCCCTATTTTTGGATAGTGTCCCCAACACACGGGGTTTGACTCTAGAACCTTTCCTACATCTGCGACAAGAGAATAGAGAATTTCATTTTGACTTACAACATTTTGTATGTAATAAACTTTAAGTGAAATTTTTAGGTATTGTCCAGTGATGAGGGGAGGGAACTGCGCAGGCGTCTGCATGAAAATGTGATGTACCTGCGGAAGAAGTTGGTGCATGAAGGGTTACCCGCCATGATCTGTCCCAGCCATATTATACCCATACACGTGAGTTTTTAGCAGAATTGTGTTTAACAAATACTCACTCATTCAACTTGGCTAGTATAACAATTTGTTTAGAGAAATCATCGGGCGGGGAAGGTCAGCATGACCTTCCCATACTTGCAGACGATGAGATCTCTTTCAATATAATATGGTAAAAAACGTTTTTATTTTTCTTAAGTCTTACTCGTAGCACTGTTTTTGGTACTTTCTCTATAATATTGTAGAACCTTATATCAATAGTCTGCAGCAATAATTTCTAGCAATACCTTATAGCAACAATCTATAACAATAACTTATCTTATAAAAATAACTTTCTATTTAGCAATAGAGCGATAACCTATGAGTTACATGATTACATTACAACCGTATGTAGGCGGCCATGTTTGCTATTCTTGGTCACTAAATATGAAAAAATAACCTTTTTTGATTGGAAAAGATAAAGATTATTTATTAACACATATATTAATATACATAGTATATCTAGATGAAATATACATAGCATATCAATGTGAAATTTACGTAGTATATCAACATGAAATATACATCATATATCAACATGAAATATACATATTTTATTATTGTGAAGTACACATAGTATATCAACGTGAAATATACACAGTATATGAATGTGAAATATACAGAGTACATCAATATGCATTTCTGATAAAAAGCCAAAATGGCTTACCGTATATACTCGCCTATAAGACGGTTTTTGAAGACAAAATTTCAATCCTTAAAGTATACCTCCCGTCTTACAGGCGGGTCAAAAAAAAATAAAAAAATCTTTGCGAGTAAAAATATACTGATACTTACCTTCAGACGTCTTTCTGTTGCATTCTCTTTTCGGGTAATGACTCCCAGTCACGACTTGAGCGATAATAACAAATATATTACTACAATAAAAAATATAATCGACACATTTTGCGTTCGCCACATTTAACAGAATACAACATAGGGTAAGTTTCCCATCCATATTATAATGGCGGCCGATCGCCGTGAATGACTGGAGAAGGGGTAGCACCCTCAAACTCCACCCTCTATTTATAGGCGGGTCAAGAGCAAAACCACGATTTCGTCGGCCAAAGTTGGGGGGGGGTTGACTTATAGTCGGATCGACTTACAGGCGAGTATATACGGTATTTTCCTTTTTAATTCAACTCTCGGCCTCTCCGACCGTGATACGATCGGTCACATCGAGCCCCAGTGTAGCTCCCGCCTCCGTTGCTACAGGTCGGCGACGCGGCTCTCAGCACGAAGCTCTCGAACGACTTGATGATGAATCACAACATCTACATCCAGGCGATCAACTACCCGACGGTACCGACCGGCACGGAACGTCTCCGCCTCGCCCCCACGCCGCACCACACGCGGCCGATGATGGACGAGTTCGCGGACGCCCTGCTCGACATCTGGAATCGCAACGGGCTCGCGCTCAACCGCAGGATGTGCCCGGCGCAGTGCGAATTCTGCGAGAAGGAGCTGACGGACGACGTGCTGAAAGCCGAGACTCCGGTGTGCGCGCGGTCCAACTGCACGTACACGTCGATCCAGGAGTTCATAGCCGTCATGTAACGGCCGCCGCCGCTCGCGCGCGATTGGTTCATTATCACCCGGTACGGCGGCGTAGCCAGCACTCGCTGTAACTCTTCAAAGAATCGTCGAAATAATCATGGGAAATAATCGAGCCATCCGATCATCCGATCAGCCACAAACCCTCAATCAACCCCCTGACATCAATGTGTTCTGAATTTGGTTAACTATAAGAATACAAAAACTCAAGCAGTCCCTGCCTTCGTAGCTCAGTTAGTATACGACGCGACCAGTCGTGAGGTCATCGTTTGCACCACACCACCAACACCACTCCCCCCCCCCATCTGCAGCTGAAGCAGATATTTTTGATGCGTATTTTTCCCACTTTTCGTCACGAACCTGTACGGCTACAACCGCCTAACCAATGCACCTTTTTAACGATCTCGCAGTCCTATAATTTCCTATAACTTATAACTCTGCACGATTATGGAATAATAACCGACATCATCCCATCTCACCTCTATGATATGATTTAACCCCGATACCTTCACCGAAATACTGCTGCATCCATGCTTGTCAACTCCCGAAATATTTCCAGTAGGTTTTTAAAACTGTTTGACTGTAGTCCACCAGAGGCTTCCATGACGAATAGATATCGCACCGACATAGGTCATTTTAGTGCGCAGAAATTCACTGACCACGGGTCAATTCCCGAGAAATGCTAGTCTACACTGTATGCACCTTTGAGCTCATTCGTTATTTTTTCCCGTATTCTTCAGTCATGACACCCCACGTCAGTCAAGGATAGACTGTTGTAGAAAACTGTGGCCTGCGGTCGATTACATTTAAAGTCAACTTAAAAATGTCGGTCGGAAGTTAGTCAATATTCAGCAGATTAAAAAGGAATCGGTAACAATAAGGTTAACTAAGGTGAAAATTTACACAAGATTTCATACACAGTTCTACTTAGTCATGGTTCCACAACCCAAACTCCACACAACACAGGTCATGCCCCAACATAAAGAATGACACAGGCCATGCCTCCTACATAAAAAATGGCCCAGGCCACACCCCAACATAAAAAATGACACAGCCCATGCCCCACCATAAAAATCGACAAAAGGCTGCGCCCCTAATGTAAAAGAATGACACAGGCCACACCCCAACATAGAAAAATGAAACAGGCCATGCCCCCAATGTAAAAATGACACAAGCCATGCCCCTAATGTAAAAGTCAATACAGGTCACGTTTCTATCCAACATACAGGACGTATCATGTTTCGATAATGTAAACCTTTTCATGATAGCAGAAAATTGATAATTTCACCGCCTTCCACTTTCCAACCTGGCTACGCCACAACCGGGTGATATAAAACCACAATCATTCCAGCCCTTCTACGGCAGAATGAACGTAAAATATCGTTAAATAATGATGACACAGTTAGTCTGATTTCAATATAATAATCATCATATTTTACACAAGAACGCAGTAAATACGTGTGTTATCTGAAGGTAACTAATTCATTTCAATTTACATTACGTTACGTTAAAACTTGAAATCACCGATTCAGTTTTTCTATTATTATACTGCTTCTGCTAATGGGTGAATCATTTTGTTTTCGGCTTCCGATTTTGATTCATTTCGGCAATTAAACGTGTATCAAACTTGTCACGAGTTCCGTTGTTTACATTTACGAACCAGCTATATCGCATGGATCCACATATGGTACATGTCCGTTAACTTTAAACCTTTTGATAAAATAATCCCCCTAAGATCGAGTCCTATTTCTACATTTTATTGACATTCTCGCCTCCAGAGACATCGGTTGGCCTTATGCCCATAGACACTGCCATCGGTTGGTAAGGAGTGAATGCGCCATCGTTGGCAACGGGGTTAAGACATACGGACGTTCCTGCGAGAGCTTGAAACATAAAAAACCTATGTCCTCCGATGATTTTGTTGTCCATCACCCTTCGTGCAGATATGTATTTATCACTGGCATGATATATGGACTTCAAATATCAGTGGTTTCCCAAGACACTGTTAAATACCTAAATGCACAGGAGAAAGCTTGCCCCTGTAGCTCAGTTGGTAGAGCACCAGACCGGTTACCTGGAGGTTGTGGGTTTGAATTCCATCAAAGGTATAGGTTTGTTCTGTGCACTTTCTTCCAGCTATTCAAAAAACCACATCGGCTACCCTCAATGATATGCGAGAGCTATGTAAATTCTTTTGGTTACCCAAATAGCACTATATATTGTGCTTATTTTTATAAGCTAACAGTGTTGAACTGCCATATTTTGTCTGAACTCTGAACGAAGGTCATTTTTTTACCGGCCTTTGTCAATATGTGAAGACTCTCATTACGCGTTTAGGAATTTTTTTCTGGGAAGATTGCAAACAGGCCAAAGAAGGAATTATTAAATATCGGCTGTGATCCGAGTTATCTTCGAAATTAAGGATTTCTTTAGATCAAACCTTATTTTTAAATGACAGTCACTACATGGCTAAATTATGAGTACACACGTACCCATTTTGTGATGAGTCATCATTGTTTGCGGGACACATTTTTATTCAGTAACACTATGTGATTTCAGAAATATTCGTTGCTATTATTTTTCAATACTAATATGAGAAAACCTCTATAGCAACGGCCGATATTGGGATTGTTGATGCAGCGTTTAACAGTAAACATTATTTAGTGTTTGGACAGTAAATGTCCATTAATAAATAGAACATTAAAGTCTTTGGATATTTTTGGACTTATATACGTCAATGTAAAGGAAAGGTCACTGTTTTGGTGCTACTTTATAATTAAATAATAAATAAGTTATTTTTATACCGCTCTCGACCATGTCAAACATTCTTTAAGAGCGGCTCACAGTTAAGATAAAAATAAAGTACAATGAAGGGAGTTAAGTACAAAATGAAAAAGAATAGTAAACAACATCGGTCAGCTGACACGACTCAGTGAGATTGCGATTTGAGTCGTTGCTTGAAAATGGAGAAGGTACGTATGTGTCTAAGATCAAGGGGGGACTGTCCATGGCTAGGACCTGCATGACGAAAAGAACAGTTACGTACGAGTAGTGAAAAAGCGGCATCTCTCAACAGTAACCATTGACTGAGATGCCGATCTGAGCTGATGAGAGGGAAGACAAAGAGAAATCAAGTCATTAATGCGAGTCGGACCAGTCTGATGAATAGCTAGATGGACAAACGTTAGAATTTTGTACAGAATACGCTGACAAATGGGCAGCCAGTAAAGGTCGATTAGATACCGAGATATGTGACTTGGGAATTTGAACAATTAAACGGCAAGCACTATTTTGTACAAGTTGTAGTTTGTTCAGTCGCATGTATAACCTCGTTATATCCCTATTCTTATTACCCATCCCACGACAAATCTTTATCAAAATTCAAGCACGAAAATCTTGCTCATTTTCTATTGTGAAAGGCGCGGGACAAAATCATTGGTTGTGCTGGTTCAAACTTGCAACCGCTCACATGAAGGGCAGCGCTTCTAACCACTGCACCACTGGCGCCAACAAATCAGTATTGAAATGGCTGTCAACCATAAATCTGATTTCACCAATTGCTGTAAAACGTTATTAGATTTCAGATAGGGCTAAAAAATCATAAAAAATGCTATAGGTGAAACGCCCTTCTCCCCCTCTCGCTAGTCTAAGTGGTTGGGTTGTAACTTGTAACCAACTAAAACAATTAGTACAATTACAGTATACGAATAGCCAGGTGATACGCAGCACAACTTGGAGAAATTGTGGAGCACCACGGCAAGAGTGGTATTATGTACAGAGGTCAATACTAAACAAGATGACATTAAATTGGTTTATTTAGGACACTGAAAATACGCATCTCTGATAGATTGATATGTGCATAATATACATTGTACACCTGCCATTTTAGTCTATTGGGGAAGGCACCCCGAACCTGATACAGACAACGCCGTGGTGTGTTTTGGTATATCGTAACGCAGGGGCTAAAAAACTGCACCATTCCCCTGGAGACGTACTTGTTCGTCGAGGCGTTTACACCCGGTAAGAGGATAACTAGATATCATTGTAACAATGGAGAGGAAATGATAGACTATTGGACTGAGATGGGTTGTGTGGGAAGCTAAGTAGTCAAGCATTTATTTCTCCATGTTACAAGAAATGACTTTCCTGGGGTGGATTTTCTTTATTTTGGGGTCGAATTGATCGAAATATGGAAAAATGCGATTGTGTGTAAAGACAGTAAGTTTTATTTTCACAATTTCAGAACGATAATTTACTCATCACGGCCTGCGCTAGTTTGCCGGGTACTGACGCAAAGCGCCACTAAAGCAATTTTCCCGGCCGTGACGCGAACGACGTCGGGTTGGAGACGAATACACGCGACACCATCACGCGTTAACCGCGAGATAATGACACGATAAAAATTAGCCTAAGATGAAGTCACAAGAACGTGAGCGCTTGTATTTACACGAGTGAGAAGTTATATACAAACACTAAACGACCACAAATCGCTGCTAACACATTGCTAAGAATTGTAATAATGGCGTTGACACAGTTTGACCGAAATCTGAATGACAGTACTGTATGACGATCTTACCCCCGTGAAGACAGAGAAGGCTAGAGAAAGGTGGCGTTTGATGAATATTTACCCAGAGACATGCTCGATATCTACAGTCTGAATGTGGATTTTTTGGGGGAATAAAATGTATTTGAATATGTCGAGACTAAGAATAAGGTGACAGATCATCATTTTATCGTGGATCGGCGATAGAAAGTCGAAAATCCAGAAACCACGGATAAAATAATTACTTCACAAACTGAAACTACAGCCGCAGTACAGCCACACATATTAATGATAACATCTCGGTTTTTCCTCATTTTATATATACACCTTAGTATTATAGAGATAATAAATGGGCGTGTGACTTTTTAATCTTTATCACACCGAATTAGTGACTGGTGATGAATTTAACAGTCGATTTAATCTATTCGAGAAACGCGCGAGAGAAAAGTTCTGCCTTTGGTGACGTCTGACGACACTCAGACCAACGGTCAGTTTGATGACCTACGGACAGAGCAACAAAGGCGGACTTGCTGGCTGTCAGTACGAGTCCCACCAAATGTGAGGTTTTTCTCTCTGTTTCTCTCCCTTTGATCGCGAACCACTATGGTTATGTCCCGTTAATGTTATGTCAATTTACTCGTGCCCAGGGTAAATGAGGCTATAACTAAATGAGACTATAACCTAATTGCCTATACGTTCCACGTAACTCTAAACGCCAATCGCTATAAATACCGCATTAAAACCCGGTCAATGAAAAATATTGTAGCACTGTGACCGAATCAGTACAGGGCAAAAACTGAAGAAAATTTGTCGTTTGAGTAACAGTATATCCACAAATGAAATGCAAAAATTCCGCATGCTATCGAAATAAGTATACAACGGCCGTAAATGGGGTTGAAACGGACAACGGGGACTAAAAATTAAGTTAAGTTTCAGATATTACTCGGGGTAGCCAATGTGCTTCTCTGAATAACTGGGAAGAAATGCACAGAGAAAACCTATACCTTTGATGGGACTCGAACCCACAACTGCCAACTAACCGGTCTGGTGCTCTACCTGAGCTACAAGGGCAAGCTTTCTCTTGCGCATTTAGGTATTTGACACCGTTTTTAAGAACCACTGATATTTAAAGTACGTATATCATGCCAGCGATATACACAGATATTTAACAAGCATGATGGACTGTAAATTGATTGGCTATTTTTGCGGTGCTTTCTATATTTACGCGATATTAGTGGGGTTGTCGGTAGAGCACCAGCCTGGTTAACCGGAGGTCGTGGGTTCGAGTCCCATCAGAGGTATAAGTTTTTTCTGTGCATTCTTTCGAGTTAAGTCTCAGAGTGAATGGAATCTTATGATATGTTATATCACATGCTATTAAAAAGCAACGACCGATGCAAACTACGCATAAATAAAAGTTTTAATCATTATTGCAACGCGTGCTGTTTTGTTGAGAGTGAAATAGATAAAAATTTTTTGGGATAATCGACGACCTAATGACTCCAGTTTTCTGTATTCATCCGTCAATTGCACATATAAAGCTGGAGAAACGAGCAAACGGAAATGCCGCGGAGTTTACCTCGACGCGGTGGGTCGAACTATAAACAGGGGCATTACCAATGACTATTTTCGTTACGTCCAAATTAACCCAAAAGCCTTCACAATGAGACCCAAGAATGACGCCTAGGTCACGATTATAGAGAATATCCAATTTCTTTCCGTAAATTTTTGAATTTATTTCAATTAATAAAGTAGAACTAAAACGATCGATCAAAAAACTAACTAATAACAACGATGTTTACGTAGAACTGTTAAAATGATGAACTCGTATCGAATGCGCCGAGACGAGGAAGGGGTGGACGTCGCTAGATGCGGTGGGGGGGAC